>JAZHYW010018370.1:0-116346 GCA_037355805.1 Ixodes ricinus
TGTAACGAATCATGGTTCTCTGCAAGACAAACATGGCGTCTTTCTTTTCGTCATCATCGGTACCTTTCGTGAACTCGCCCCTTCCCCGTAGGATTTTCACGAAGTTGAGAACAAAAAGTTGTCCAAACGAACCAAGCAAGTGGACGCGCAAGTGAGTCGGTGGGAACCGGGACTCCCCATTGTTTCCGTATACCGGTTGGTTAGCGAGCCCACCGGCGTACTCGAGCAGGGGTGGGGAGTAAGTCCAGGAACCTCGGGTTCTGCAGCGCGAGTTCTCGCAATACGTGTTCAGAGCTGCGGTGCGGCAACGACCCCCACTAGAGCCAGCGGTAACGGAACGCGATCCAAACGGGATTGGACTTCGTGCCGTAGCGTGTCCGTGCTCCTATTTCCATTTATGTCGCGCCCTCGCTAGGATATTTTTTAGCACCAGAAGAGTTTAGGTATCTGTCACTTTAAAACTGCAATGCTAATAAAGGTCACGGCAATATATATATATTTTTTTAGTTGACGCCGCATATTTGCGTTGGTCGCGAGACAAATTAAATTGATTCACCTTGTAAACGGGTGTACAAACAGGATACTACAAAACGCGCTACTCCGACGAATCGTGAAAATTGAAGCGGACGCTTCAATCTTGACGATTTTTTGCAGGAGTCGTGTCGCCCGGCGATCTTTGTGGTCAAGCCAACATCACGACTTTTCTCCTCGCCTCCTCCACTTTTCTTTGACGTTGGTGCTCGTCAGATTTGACGACACACGCCACCTGCGTCTGGCTGATCTCGCCAACGACCTCGCGTACCCTCTCCCGTTTTCGGGGCTTGAAAAACGGCGGAGGCCTTGAGCGATTGACCGACAGCCAACAGAGCGTGAGAGCGGCTCTCCGGACCCACGTGATGAGCAGAGCAAGACCGCCGTGGAGGAAGCGAGGGGGAGATTTAGCGGGGGGACGCTTCCCCCGGCAAAGAAAAACGACCGGAAGCGGAGCGCCGCACGATTTCTCGGAATCGTACGTTTTGTAGTATCCTGTTTGGACACCCCTTAAAAGTCGCTCCGACTGCTTCACTGAAACCGTTCACTCGTGTGTAGAAACGGGTGAAACGTACGGACAGAGACGCGGACGTATGTACCTGCATTCTCGGCGATTGCAATTCGGTACCCCTACCGAGTTTTTCATACGGAGATGTGAACTGTAGCAAATGTGTATCTGTCACGCCAAAACTGCAACAGCAACCGAAACAAAAAAAAAGTCCGCAACAGAGCCGTTATTTTTCCCCCATAGCTTTCCACGACTTTCCTCCTCGCTGTCGTATCTTCCCCTTTCTTGTTGTCGAAAGATTGGGGGACTGACAACAAGAGCTGAGGCCTTGACGACAGCCAGGAGAGCGTTAAGTTGCTATGCGCACCCAGGGGATGAGCACGCCTCTGACCAAACACGGAAGTGAAACAGAAAAAAAAAAGCTTTTCCCCGGCAAAACAAACCGCAGTAATTTCAAAACACTCCATATGCTGTGCGGAAGCACGCCATCTGCTGTGCCCTGTTTGGACAGCCCTTTTCCGACCGTTATAGTGCTCGGCAATGGTGGCCCTGCAGCCCCCGCTGTTCTGTGGACGTCCCAACGCTCCACGGACATCCTGCGGACGTGCACGGCTAGGGCCAGACCTTTTCGACGGAGCCGACCGATGCCAGGTGGTTGTCCTTGAGCATGACCATGGAGGCGGCGTCGTAGCGGTGCGTGTCGGCGCCCCCCACCAGGAGCGCGTACTTCTCGACCAGGCGGAAGCCCGGCGTCGTCTTGCGGCTGCCGGCCAGGATACCGTCCCAGTGCACGCCGTTCAGCACCTCGCGCATCCGCCGGGCCGCCGACGCCACTCCGCTGGCACGCGCCAGGCAGTTGAGCAGCACTCGCTCAGCCAGCAGCACGCGCCGGGCCTGGCCGCTCACCTGCAGACGTCATCCTCGGTGCATCCCGCTCAAGCTCAACGAGAAACCACGCGTCCGTCTTGGCGCCTGCTAATGTCGCACTGGTTGCGAGACGCGCTGTAGACGACGCAAGAGGGGCGCTGCGTTCTTCAGCTAGAGTTTGCGGGGTGAAAGGCCTCGAAATTATCCTTTTCTATCGGAGAACCTAAAGACACTTCCCAGATTGCTGCTCCGCAAGCAGAACGAGTTGGTTGATGTCCCCCGGCAGGAGAATATCGATCAACTTTTTGGAGACACATTGAGCTCGATTAATTTCTGAGCAAATCGAGCGACGGAACGACAGTCAGCGTACTCTCTCGTTCTATTAAAAAATGCCAGCACGTTGGCGGGGAGTTGCCAAATTCTTGTTATCACATCAGGTGAGGGCCTGAAGAAGTCGTATAAACATGTCAGAGCTCGAGATGTCAATAGAAAAACTGCGAGTTTACAAAAAGCAGAGAGCACGAGCTCCCTTCTCTATGAAATCGCGATTAGCAATTATCAATAAACCAGCTTTTTTTTTGTATAGTTCCGTTGCTGATTGAAAACAGCTATGGTAAACAAATCTTCCTTTGGACGAGGAAGGCAGCTAGCTTCACTCCAAGCAGAGCTCGGTGCTCTCCTTCTCTCCCTCACTTCCTACCCGCATAGCTTTTTCGTGCCCCCCCCCCCCCCACACACACACACACACACACACTCAAATAAACCGAATTGAAAGTTTCAACTCGGGCTGTATGCACCGATTACGTTCCCATTCCCGTTTTTCCCTGTCGCCCGAACGTTGGAATGAAGAGGGCGGCGGGCGTACCTCGGCCACCTTGGCGACCGGGTGCAGCCACTCGCCCTCGTTGCGCAGCCACTTGACGTCGCAGTCGAGCCGGGCGAGGATGGCGTTGGCGAAGGGCACCCCGGCCAGCACGCCGGGGCTCTTGCACCACAGGTGGGCCAGGCAGTCCGCCTCGCCCACCACCAGCAAGCCCACGTCCAGGCTGGGCTGGTCCTCGGACAGCCAGGCGAGGGACAGACCCTCCAGCACCGCCGGGTTCAGCAGGGACTCCATTTTTCCTCAAGAGCCACGGGTCCCCGCTCCTATATGAAAGACCCAGCGTCACATGCACGCAGCGCCTCACAACATGCGCGACGCTAGCTCGCTGCCATGCAGAGGGTCTTGCTTTGGAACACGCATTGTCGTACACGGACCAGAACACCAGAAAGGCAAGAGGAAAACGATCATTATACAAAGTACCTAGATTCGACGCCGAACCGATCGTTCGTGCTTTGGACGTACTGTCGCATTACGATAAGCATGAAACATGAAAAACCGAAAAAGCTCAGCATCACAGCGTCACACCTCGAGGGGGGTCGTCTCGGCGCATGCAAGTAGTTTTACTTCACCGCAGGCACGTATCTAGGGGGGGGGGGGGGGCGCCCCCCGAAATTTTTCATTTTGCTGGGACCTCCTTTTCCCCTCCCCCTTCACCGCATCTCTGTTCCTCTAAAAGTGAGACTCGTGTCTTTGTTTTATCTGGAATCTTCAAACTGCGCGTTGAAAACAGAGACGGGCGGGCATGGCTGGTGCGAATCTCAACATGATCCCACGAAATGTCTGCTGCGTACAAATTGTAAATAAAGAACTCGGTGTCGAGTCATCGCCTCGTTTGTCGTACGCACGGGCCGACTCGCCGATGTTCCCCTCGGTCCCAGGGGCTCTTATAACTCGTCAAGCACAGTTGGAGCCCAAGTTCACGGAGCGCACCGATCGGACTATCACGACGATGACTTTGTGATTTTGTTGCTGGCGTTCAATGGGCGCGCTTCGCGAACCTTTGACTCCAACTTTGTGACGAGTTTAGACTCCTGGAGGTTTTTCCTGTTTGTCACATAAGAAGAACACACACAAGCAACGCACGCAAGCAACCCGTGCGAAGCACAAATAAAACGCCATGAGAAGTCTGGCGCGGCTGGTTGCCAGCTCCAGACCTGCAGGACACGCACAGCACGACGCCGACTGGAGATGAGCCGCGTTCTTTCGCCGTGCTTTTCAATGGGCGGAACAAACTGCCCAAGGGTAGACAAGAATACGTTCGTGCGTTCAAACAAATTCAAATTCTTTATTTTTCTCCATTGGCAAAGGGGAGGCAGTTTGGTCGGTTTGGGAGGGACCCGATACTTGGGCGCCTTTTATCTCCGTTAGCGAGTGAAGCGCTCGGTGCGCCGAACATAATGTGGCCGCCGCTTCGGACAGAGAGTCATCATCTAAATGTGTTTCTTCCACTATGGGTAGAACAAGAAGCGGTGAGCGAGGGAATGCGGGACCACCGCTGGGAGAAACAACCGGAGCCGTCGGTTTGGGAGGGACCCGATATTTGGGCGCCATCTATCCCCGTTAGCGAGTGAAGCGCTTGGTGCGCCGTACATGATGTGGTCGCCGCGTCGGACAGAGAGTCATCATTTAAATGTTCCTTCCACAGTGGCCCAGGTGAATGTACCTAGGGTGCCGGATCTCGACCTATCGAATGGGCACCGGTTTTTCAAAGCGCTCCAAGAGATGAAGACACCAACGCACGTCCGCTGTCAGGAGCTGTGGGCCTGCTACTGCACAAGCGCACTCACCATTTTGCAACGCAGCGATGGTCGCCATAAGAAAAGAGCACTCCTCTTCTAAAAAGAGGTGAGAGTCCACCGGCTCATAAGTCGAGTTTTTATCGCGATATGCAATGCCCAAAAGGTGAAGTCGGGCCGCTTTTTCCAGAGCTGTCTGCTTAGCGCTTTTCTTTTTTATCATATGTAGTTGTGCTCGGGCGAAATGATCTTCGTCGTGGCTACTGATCCCAGACGTCGCTTTATCCTCCCTTATCTTCCGCAGCTGCCCCCACCGCCTTGGCTTACAAGATGCGGATAAATACTAGACTGGCAGACGCCTCGGCGGCGCCGATAGCGCCGATGATTGCCGCCACGCGGTTGTGTGTGTGTAAGCGTCGTACGGGTGCACTTACTTCTGAGGGACGACGAGAAAGGAGGAAGCGCTCCCGAGGTCCAGGCGCGTCTCTTGTCCCCGGAGAGCTGTTCGGATGAGGGGTGGTGTCCACGCGCTCCAAGATCGAGTGTGCCGCCGATCGACGGGCTCAAGAAAGGGGGCGTGAAGGCCACTTCCGGCGCCACTTCCTCCGGTCCTCGCTTCCGCTCCAGGGTTATTCCAGGGCTCGGTAATGACGTCCCCCAGCCGTCGTGGATGATACGTGTCAATGCTCTCGGTGTTGTCGGCCGCACACCCCCACTTTTCCCTTTGAAAGCGTGAACTTTACCCGAAGCCAGCTGCGGCGAAAAAGGCGGGCTCACCTCGCTGCGATGGCGCTGCTCTCGGAACGGAGCATGCGCACACGGTTACCCCTCGTTTCGGTGCACGCGCAAAATGTTTTTATTGATTTTTTATTTTTTGTTGTCAAACGCCGGTTTTTTTTTTTTTGTTCTCATTCGATTTATTTGCACCAGCCTGCGCAGACCCGTAAATCCAATACGGCAGTGTGCACCGAGCGCAGCCGGAGCAGAAGGTGCGGGTGAATCGAAGGCGGGCTTCGTGTTCGCGCAGCTATGACTCCGGACACCCGCACGGGGATTCATGACAAACCGACAAACGGGCCCGTCTCCGGAAGGAATGTGCGCGACATGCCAAGTAGTGGCGGACATTACACTCATTTTCTGGGACTGCCCGCAATATGCGAGCGAGCGAGCGTCATTCAAAAAGGGGTACGGGAGCGACATTTTAGCGCCTATTTCTTTCTGTAGTCGTGGTCTCCTTTATGACAGCTGCTTAGAAACACCAGTCTTTCGTTCGTAAACGCCAGAAAATCAATTTTGAAACGAATAAAACGATTTCCCAATACCACCTGGCAGTTGGGGGCCGAGCTATGGTTTGAGTGCCTGACGTCACGGATGGATGGATGTGGCCAACAACTTCCGCCACCGAGCCAGTTTTTTTGTTTTTTTTTCTTAACATTTATATAACCTAGAGTTTTGTACCTAGAGCTTTATTCTTAAAAGCCATGTACGATGCGTACGACGAAAGTGCATCTATGCAACCGGGAGCACACACCTTCTGCCCTACGGGTTGCCCGGAACGGAATAAAAACATCATTCCCTTGACCTGCCACAGCATTCAGATAATCTCTTCCTGGTTCTCTCCACGTTCCCCATGTCTATTTTCCTCTCACAATCCCTAAATGCCAGTGCGTTTGTTAAATTCGTCGCCCCTTCAGCTACTACAGGGTGAAGCCCCTGACAGTAAAGTATCAAGTGCTCGGCTGTCTCCTCCTCCTCTCCACAAGCTCCACACACCGTATCTCCTTTCCTGATATCTAGCTCTAGATGTCTTAGTGCGCAACACTCCCGTTTTCGCCTCGAACAACGAGCAGCTCCTTCTAGAACTGTCAAGGATGGGGTAATGTACTTCTTAAGCGATCTGCACATTTCCGAGGGTGATTTAGTCTGCGTGCCTGCTTCCCATATTTCCCTCTCAGTTTCTTCAACTCTCTTTTTAACCTTTATTTTCTAATCCGCCTCCTTGCTATTGCCCATATATTTAGATCTAAGTTTTCTAGTCCGCTTTCTCCATCTTGTCTTGACGTTTCTCATGTGTAAATAGCTAAGAACTCTTCGTGCCCATCGTTCTGCATCTATTTCTCTTATCCTATCCCCAAATTCTGTCTTGCTGCTAGCTTCCCTGCCCTCGAATGATGACCATCCCACATCGCCCTGTACACCTTGGTTCGGTCTTTTACCATGTGCTCCCAGAGCCAATCTACCTACTCCACGTTGCTTTATTTCTGACCTTGTCTGGACGTCCAGTTTTATGCCCAAAAGTGCATTTGTGGAAGTCAGGCTCGGAACCATAACTCCTTTCCAGATGTCCCTCAACACCTCATACCTGTTATAGTTTCACAGTGCTCTATTTTTCGTTACAGCTGCATTTCGGTTGCCCTTAGCAGTTACACATTTTGCGTGCTCACTGAGGTATTCTATATAGCCTCGTTAATGCAGTCTCCTAGATGCTTGCATTTACCGACTCGCTCGACCTCTAATCCTTCTATCTTAAGCTCTGCCACTCCGTCATCATTGAATACCATGACCGCTGATTTGTCACTACTGAATTTTAAACCTAACCTGAGGCCTTCTGCGCCACATACGTTCATTCTGAAGTTCTATGTTGCTATTGGCCATTAGGCATATCATCAGCATACATCAGACTTGGTAATGACTGTCTGATCCTTTTGACTTTGCGCGACAGGTCAAACCGGTCAAACCCAAGATAGTTTTTTCCAACATTTCCTCTAACCCTCGGAGATGCAACCTGAAAAACAACGGGCATCCCTGTCTAGGGCCGGGGCTTTGTCTATTGGCTTAATTTGTTCTCTTTCCTTCCTACGTTGTTAGAACCTGTTGTCTCTGTAAATATATATCCCTTAAAATTTTCAATATTCCGTCGTCCGCATCTAAGCTCCTCATTATGTTCCACAAATTGCCTTGAATGACATCGTCATAAGCCACCTTTATATCTAAGAACGCTTGCCCGAGCTGTTCTACCTTCCTTTAGAGCGCAGCTCTTCCTGCTGAGCGGCGTCGCCGTCGCCGTAACCGCGCGGTGCATTATGGGAAATGTCCCACGCGGTGCGTTTTGGGACATTTCCCATTATGCAACGCGCGGGGAGGAAAAGGAGGAGGGGGAGGAGGAGGACGAGGGAGGAGGAGGGAGGGGTATAGCCTCCCCTTAGTACCCTTCCCCCTCCTCCTCCTCAAGAGCTGCGCTCTAATTCGGCGTTACAGGGTGTTGTAAACGTCTCATTTTTTTGCTACCTCGATATAGGGAGTATTCACTGGACGCTATATTTGTGGGTGCTGTTTTAGAGCGCATGCTCAGAACGAGCTCACATCAATAGGCTGCTAAGACCGGCACTCTTTTTGGTGCGGAATGCACGTTGCAAAAGAACTGTGGAAGCTCGCCGTCAGCACGCGCTCAGCATTCGCGCACACAGCTATGGCCGCCAGTGAATACTCCCTATACTCTATACTGTGTTAATGAAAATAAATTGTCCTCTAACATCCTTTTTTTTTTTCGAAAGAGCTCTCTTAGCATATTCTCATTTTCTACCCATGCATGCAATCTCTTCTTGATAATCTGCATTGCCAACCTGTAGACTACTGATGTTACTGATTTGGGTCTGAACTGTTTTATCAACAATATTGGTATATCCATCTCCACCTGTTGATGTATCTGCTGGAATTCTCCGTTCTGACTTTTCCCATTTTGTTTGTCTGATAGCCGATCGACACCAGTACTTGAACTATCCTTCGCTGGTGAGGCGCTTCCATCCTTGCTGCTTGAACTTCGCAATCATCACAGTTTCTATACATTCATTCCATCGCCTCATCCCCTTCAAGCTGATTACCCTCAGGCATGACTATAGACCGTTTTTGCTGAAAAAGGGCGATCCAAGAGGAGAGGGGGAAAGCGGCCGCCCCCCCCTCCCCCAAACAAAGTCGACCTCCCCCCCTCTCGGAGGGCAATTTGACATGGGTGGACCCTCAGGTGCACACGAAAGAATGGGAGAGTAGTATCCTTACAAATTTTCCGCCCCCCCCCCCCAAAACGGAGTTCTGGATCCGCCCCTGGAATGTTCTCGTCGCCGAACCTTCTAGGCCGATTGTTCAGAAGCCAACGCGGTTACATAAGGGTCTCCACATGGCGAGCGGTCAGTCTCGCCCCATGCAGCGTTCAATCCTGCTGTTACGCCGACTTCGACGCCCGCGACACTCTGCTGCTATCTTCTGTTTCCTTTTTAATTTTTGGGCCCAAGTTCGTCCCAATAAACGTTTCAGTTTCCCCCAGTTATTCTCTGTTTCCTCGCCTGTTCCTCAGTGACACTCTATAGCAAGTTCCTCTATAGGCTCCCTACGAGAGCCAGAGTTGCGCGTTCATCCCCGTAGCGCAGAGCCGTATATGTAGTTTGGCCATTCATTGGGAAGTAAAGGAGACAAATGAGTGAGGCGCCATTGGCCGGAAGCGGGCGGGGCGTATTCCAGGGCGTCTTCACAAATCCGAATGTGACCAACCAGAAGCCGGCAATAATACCCTGGCGGTGGTCGCGAGAAACAAGCTTAATGCATGCGTCGGACTAACTCTCCGTGACTGAAAATATGGTGCACGTGATGTTCCAATCACGGTCATTCAAAATCATGGTGGAAGAGTGCGACTAGCGGAACGATCGACATAATCCATACGCCAGGCACCGAGGGCTGCGAATCTGCCGTCCGAGCGGTCGCACCCTGTCCGAGCAAAACGAAGTTGAGCGGCACATTCGTTTCTTACATCTTTCTGCATGATCATAATCGAAACATCACGTGCACCTATTTTCAACCACTTAACTTTTACATTTAACTCTTACGCGCTTATTAGAACGATTAAAACTGCTTCTCCGCTACCACCGCTAGGGGATTCTTTTCGGCTTCTGGTTGGCCAGAAGAGCACGTCAAGCCCTCTTTCTGCATCTGGTGCACGTTCCAACCACTGCTAGCGCCTCCCATTGACAGACACTCTCTCTATAGGGTGTTTTCACTGACGTTTGACCCCATTTTGTTGTTGTGAGCTGTTTGGAGTGTTGCCGAACGTGAGCATTCCAAGGATTTACATGACCTCAAAGGGGCACTGAAGTCATTTTTGAAAAAGGTCGCTTTTGATCTTATACTGTTTAACATGTGTTAGTTCCCCATATCCCAAGTCTTATATTACAAAACCGCACTTTTCATCTCGGAGCAATAGAAAAACATGTGGACTCTTTTTTGCTCGCGGACTATATTGTGTGGACCAATGAAAGCCCTGCAACACGCGCGGATTCCGAATGATTTCAATATAAATTGTTTCTCGAAGAGAGTCTGATAGGTACACATTCGGATAAGACTCCTCTTTTTCTCCGCGGGCGAAGCCATCGCTTGCAACTCGCCGACAAGCGCCTTTCGTCGACCCCTTCACTCGGAAGAAAATCCTTCCCAAAAAGGGGCGTGTCCCGATCCTTGAACACGCTTTTAACGAGGAAACAAGCTACGCACGGTTGTGGTTTCGGGTTTGTTGAGGATGCTTAGAGCGTCTAGATTGAGTTGTCACCACAAAAGGACAATCTCATAATCGAAATCAGTGCCCCTTTAAATGCGTAAAGCTACAGAAGCTATCACGCTGACATCTCCTCAACAGGTTGTGATATGTAATTTTTCATATTAGTAAATTTGTTAAAAAAAAATGAAAGCCGTTTAACATAGCATCGCCTGTAATTTAACTGAGCGCAGCTCTTGAGGGATGGAGCGCATGGGGGGGGGTCACGTCACCTCGGGGAGGGGGGTCACGTGGCCTCGGGAGGTCGCGTGACCTCGAGGGGAGGGGAATATTTTCCCCGCCAAATTTAGCGGGGAAGTTTGTCTCCACCAGATTTAGCGGGGAAAAAATTTCCCGCTAAATCCCCAGCCAGGAAAAATTTTCCGCTAGATTTAGCGGGAAGAAAAGCCCTCACGCGAGATTTAGCGGGAAACATTTTCCGCCAGATTTAGCGGGAAAATTTAGCGAGGACGTTTCGGCACGGTGCCGAAACGTCACCATGTCCGAAACGTCGCCGCGGTTACGGCGACGCCGGCGTGCGACGCCGCTCTAGCCGGAAATCGGGCCTAAGAGCTGCGGCGCGCAAAACAAACCAACAACAAAATGGCGGATCGACGTCACGTGAAAACACCCTTTATACGGCTCTTGCCGTAGCGCCGTCTTTCCTGCACGACATATTGATCCTGCTCCTCACGTGACTGAATTCGGCGAATAGCGCGGTGCCGCGCGTTCGAGGCGCGCGGCGAGCTCAAAAGCAGGGGAACGTACTCCGGGGCGCGTGCAATGTCTACTTTCCTGCACGGCATTTGAGTCTGCTCCTCACGTGATCGGATCTCTGCGAATAGCGGCCCGGCGGCACGTGGAAACCAAACGCGCAACTCTGGCTCCCGTAGGGAGCCTATGCAGGCAGGAACACACAGTTATGAAACGAAAATCTAGATGACGCTTCAAACGACGGGAGGCTAAGGTCCCTTTACGGGAGGTGGACTGAAGTGGGTGAGGAGGGGTACCCCTTCCCCAGTAGTTCCACAACTGATGTAATCTAGTAACGTTGGCAGCTGCGAGCGTGCAATTCGTTTGTTCCGGAAAAAAATTGCGACATCTATGAGAAAAGGCTACAAATAAATCGCGGGTGAATCTCCCTTATTAAAGGGATACTTCAACGAAATTTGAAATATACCCGTCAGTGCTCAGGAATAGGCTGAATGTGATCCACAATATTCGCAAATGACAATCACACGTTTGTATTTTGAGCCTGATGGCTGTATTTTTTCGTTATAAACGGCCCACTCTAGCAAGCGCTCGGAAAGCAGCTAGCGGAGAGCACGTCACATCGGGCGCAATCGTGACGTAGATTGTCTCGGAATGAGCAAAGCTGCGGCGAGGCTGACGTCGTAGAGGATACCCTATAGCCGTACCGACGTCCACCAGGTGCTCTTTGCTAATCGTTTAATTTGTGTTAAAATTTCTTTTCGTGTCCTTTTTAACAAGATATTGGTGTGTCCGATGTGATACGGCTCCTTCGAACACGTATATATAGACCAAGAAGCTTTCGAGCCTTTCCACTCTGTTGAAGAAGGAAGACCGGCGAAGCTGTACGCTCGTCCCGTGTGTTTCCTCTTCGTCCTCGTCTGTTTTGCGCGCTGTCTCCTACGATGAATTCCCACCAACTCGCCCAACTATTGGGGGGGATCGGTGGCCGGGGAGATCGAGCGCACGTGCCGAACGTGCAAGACGTTCGAAACATGAGCTCCGTGGAAGCGTCTACAACGGCCCTTGCTGGCCGCGGTTCTAATCACTCCGGTGAATCGACGAACGATGACTATAAAATTGTTTTACCTCAGATGCCTACAGGAATTACGTGTGAAACATCGGTGCTTCTGCATTGCGATTTGAAAGGACGCCCCTACCGTATCCAGGATTTTCGACAAGAGATGGCCAGGTGCGGCGTACTCGGCGACATCGCAGCACTTGGTGCGTACCAAATGAATCATGTTTGGATGGCTACCCTCCGAACGGCAGAAGCAAAGAGACGACTCGTGGACGCCAAAGAACTGCAGGTGAAGGGTCTTCGGTGCCTCGTCGTGGATCCCAGCATCACGGAGGTACGGCTTCGTCTCCACTGGATCCCGTATGATGTGCCGGACGACGTTGTGCGTAAGGAATTGGAGCCGTATGGCAAGGTCCTGGAAGTGAGCCGGGAGAAGTGGAATGTCGAAGGCTTCCAAGGGATCGAATCAACGACCAGGTGTGCGCGGATGACACTCAACGAAGGCGGCACGGCCGATACCATGCCACACCAGCTTCGGATCCAAGGTGGTAACGTACTTGTTGTGATCCCTGGACGGGCGCCCTTGTGCTTACGCTGTAAGCGCACAGGTCATATTCGACGAGAATGCAGGGCGCCGAAGTGCTCGGAGTGTTTTCGCTTCGGGCATGACGGCACCGAGTGTGTCAGGTCGTACGCCAGGGTGGCCAGCGGGGCCGGGACAGCCGAAACCAATGACCACGCCATGGATGCCGAGGAAGCGGAGCGTACTATCCAGGGCTTGGCGCCAGAAGCTTCAACCCCTGCCAAAGAACGCAAGAGTGAGGGAAACAGTTCCTTGGAGGCAGCCAGAGAGAACGGAGGTCAACCGGAAGGCGCACCTCCCAGCGGTGCCGACGTGAAGCCCTCTGATGCCGGAGCAGACAAGGAATCGAACGACGCAAGCCCCGACGGACCTTCAGATATGGACGACACCAGCGAGTCGACTAAGCGAGCCTTCGATGACGATACGACAGCAGGAAACGGAGTACGCCAACTACACCCCTGGATGGAACGCACGAAGAAGGGGCGTTACCAGCCCGCGCCCAACGATCCTAAAGAGGAACGACGGCGCAGGGAAAGCAAGTAAGGCGTTCTTTGCCTGGTTTCCTGGTGTTTAAGATTGCTACACCAAGACAACTTCGACCCTGACTGCTTAGGTTTTCAGTGTCTGCACCGAAGCACAGCGCATGATTTGTGAGTCCCAATCAGCCATTACAGTTGCAACGCTGAATGTTCGTGGTTTATGCAGTAGGAAAAAGCAGTACCAAATACAGCGATTATTGTTGAAAGAACAACCCGATTTCTTGGCGTTGCAAGAAACTAAATTGGCTGAGGCGGAACAGGTAGAGGAAGCAGTTAGGCCTTTCATGCCTAACTACGAAATCTGTGTGACGCATGCAGTTGGTCATTCGGCAGGGTGTTTCCTGCTTCTGAAGAAGTCGGTACCGTTGTCGCAGTTATGTGTTACTACGGACACTGAAGGACGTTTCATTATGTGTGATTTTGTGCTAACGTCAAATCAATTTAGGCTTATTTGCATTTATGCCCCAAATGTGACCACTGACCGCGTTTTATTTTTTGGCGGTTTGCGTCGGTATCTTGATTGCGATAGAGCCCTAGTCCTTGTGGGTGACTTTAATTGTGTTGTACGACAGTTGGATAGATCGCCAATAAGACGGAACGCTGATAAGAGTGAACTACTTTTGGGCGAAATGTTGGAGGATTTTGACTTGGTTGATGTGGGCACTGTAAGGAACGCGAGGAAGGAAATGCGTTTTACCCATTTTCAAGCGTCGTCCAGTGCGCGTTTGGACAGGGTGTATGTTTCTGCCCCTCTAACAGAACATTTAGGAAAGTACCGTGTCACTCCAGTCTTTTTCTCAGACCACAGTCTGGTTATCGCGACGATAGGCGACAGAGCACCTGAAAAGAAAAAGTTTAATTGGAACCTATGGAAACTAAACATAAAGCTTCTGAAAGACAACGTCTTTCTAAAAAACGCAGGACAGTTTTTGAAAGATGCTTTTCAAGAGCCGGGAGGGGACATTTTCGAGAAATGGGAACTGGCAAAACAAGAAATCAAGGCAATCGCCATTGAGAGGTCGTCAATTCTTTCGTACAACGCCCGGTGTGAGGAACGCAGTTTAAATAAGGACTTGATAGAGCTGTGTAAAGCAGAGTGCGAAAGACCCGGTAATGGGGTAAAAGACGTGGAGTATGTCAGAGAAAAATTAGATCAGCTCCACCGCGAGCGCTATCGTGGTGCAGTAGTGCGCGCCCGTGCAGAAAAATACACGATGGGCGAGCAGCCCACTAAGCGTGCCTTGGCAGACGAGAAGCGTTACGCACTTCGGAACGAAATAGCCGAAATTGAATTCAAGCATATGATTACTACGGATCCCGAGAAAATAGCACAGGCCTTCCTCGAGCATTACGCACAGCTTTTTGCTAACAAAGCGCAAGGGTGTCATACGGACATTTATGCCCAGCTTTTAGAAAAACTGCCAAGGCTATCGAATGATGAACGCGAAAAGCTTGAGCAAGAAATTACGATCCAAGAAGTGAGAGCGCGCAATCGACGACCTGCCGAACTCTAAGACGCCGGGACCGGATGGATTGGGCGCAGAATTTTACAAGCACTTTAAGAGCCTAATAGCTAGTGTTTTTTGAACGTCATTCATACTGCCTATGAAAGAGAATGTTTGCCCTTTTCGTTTTCTCGTGCCTACACTGTTCTGATACCGAAATCTGATGACACCGTGAAACTGCGCAGCGTCACCGGTTATCGCCCAATAACGTTATGCAATACCGATTACAAGATCTTCGCGAAAATTCTGGCGCGTCGCCTTCAAGGTGTCGCGTGCGAGATAATAAGTGAGCATCAAACGTGTGGGATACAGGGGAGGACTATCTTGACAAATGTGCATGTGGCTCGTAGCGTCCTGGAGGCCTGCAGTGACAGCACCGAGCAGGTTGCAGTGCTACAGATAGATCTAGATAAGGCATTCGACCGTGTTAGCCATGATGTACTCTTTGATGTTTTGAGTCATGTCAATGTTGGTGACGCCATCCTAGAAGGTGTAAAGATGGCCTATAAGGACTGTACAACAAGGCTTATAGTGAACAAAGAGCTCAGTTCTGTTATTAACGTACGAGAGTCGGTACGACAAGGTTGCCCTATGTCTCCCCTTTTGTTTAATTTGTATTTAGAGCTTTTTTGTTTAAGCGTAAAAAATAGTCAACGTGTCCGAGGTTTCCAATTTTATAATGCAGAAGTAAAAATAATGAGTTACGCCGATGACATTGCTGTTTTTTGTAGGGACAAAGAAAGCGTCACCGAAGTCATAACTTTGGCTAAAAGGTTTTGCCACGCTACTGGTGCTGTTATAAACTGGGAGAAGTGCCGTGGTTTCTGGCATGGCGCTTGGGCCACTACACCCTCAGAATTTGAGGGTGTATGCTGGGACACAGTGCCGTGCAAGTACCTCGGGGTGCCATTGCAAAGTTTCCGGAATAGCCAAAAGTACTGGTCGGGTGTCGCTACCGACCTGGACAGGCGTGCTTCTCGTTGGAAGCAACGCGAGCTGTCCATTTTTGCCCGAGCGACTGTCTGTAACGTTTTTCTTATTGCGAAGCTCTGGTATGTTCTTCAGGTCATCCATTGTGCGCGAACTAATGTTCAAAAATTTCATCGAATTTTCGCCACGTTTATTTGGAGCTCGAAGTATGAGCCCATGAGACGAGACAATCTTTTTCATCGAGTTTGTAACGGCGGCGTGGGGCTTTCCCACCTTTTTGTCAAGCAGCTTGTGTCACGCTTCTTTTTTTTTTTGAGAGACCAAGAGCACCCGTTCATTCGCACACTGATTCAAACAAAAGTGTCACCACATTTGCCATCTTTTCTTGTTTCTTCTCATGGCGGCGAGCCAACAAGAATCACTGGTTTTTTGAAAGAGGTTGTTGACACGATGGGGTTTTTGACAGCACGTTTTTCTTTGAATTACCTTTGTGATGTCAGTAAAAAAGCGCTCTATCGCGATTTAGTTGTGAGTGTTTTCCCCATGCCCTTGTATCGGAGTGTGTCCAAACGTGGCCACGATGTGCTTAGACGTGTAAAAAGGATGTGTGTTCCCGCGGCTGTTAAGACTTTCTTTTATAAATTACACACGAATACCTTGCCAGTTAAGGTTTGGCTTAAAGAAAGAGGGATTTATGTGCCATGGTCGGTAAATTGCCTTCTATGTAAAAAACCTGAGACTATTGAACATGTGTTTATTTTTTGTTGGGACGCGGTATTTTTCTGGGATGTCCTCCAACGCACTTTAAAGAAAGAACTACCTGTAACCCCAACAGGGATACGTTTCCTTAGTGTGGATAATGATAATGAAGTTCCTTATGACATGATTATGTTGTTAGCTTTGTGCAGCATTTGGAGATCACGTATGGCTGTTCGACATGCTGACCTCGACGCAAAAGAAGTGCGGATATATTTCTTCAACCTTGTAAAACAAGTACAGAGTGTGTATTTGAACTGTGATCCTGAACCGGAGTGGACTAGTATTTTAAAATCACTCCTCGAAATGCGTGATTTTTAATACTCTGTGCAAAAGAACTGTACAGCGCCGTTAGAATGACATGAATGTTGCTGTAACAACCATGCAATAAAGAAAAAAAAGGATCGGTGGCCGAGTGGGCTAAAGCGCACACCCAGCTCGGACGCGCGTGGAGCGAAAGCTCGCGCTGCAGAACCCAGGGATCCTGGGTTCAAGCCCCACCCCTGCCCGTTTCGATCTGGATGAGCATCGTACCGGCGTGCGGTCGTGTATCACTACTGCGTGGTGCACGTTAAAGACCCCAGGCTAGCGGTTGTACCGCACTGGCTAAATTGCTTATCTACAGTGGGTAACAATGTCACCATGTTCTGGCAGACTAAACTCCTGCTGTATAAACAACTAACGACTAATTTGTTTTTTTGTTTTTTCGCCCAACTATTCATTCTTCTATGATAGCTGGAAAGATTGCCGCCATCTATGAGCGACGGCGGCAACCAGACTGGTTGTCTGGTTGGCGCCATCGCTCATGATGGCGGTAGCTGTCCAGAATTTTGTGTAGTTTTGTGTCGACATTTGTAAGGTAACGGACACGATCCTGGGGAACCTAACCCCTAAAAACCTCTGACACGCCAAAAAAAATTTTTTTTTCATGCTAGGCGTTGAAATGGCATATCAGGACATTACAAAAAAATTGTTTAACTATAAAGTTGCGTAGTTTTTTATATAAAAATACAAATACGAGGCCCAATTCAAAGTTCCCGCCGTGCACTGTGACGTAACAGTGTACCGCAAGGTGTCGGGGCGGTCAGAAGGAGGCATCGACCTACGTCACTAAAAGTGGGTTCACCGGAAGTCACGTGAGTTTCACTCCTCGTGCTCTCCGCGACCGTGCCTAAGATTTTTTTTATTCTGCTTTTTGTACGAGCGATCGTAGAAAACGAAGTTTCAGTTCCACTAGCTCTTTACCGCTGCACCGTTGGTTAGTTTGCGTGCTGTAAAATTTGAGGACGAAGAGTCAGTGGATCGACGTGATGGAGGTCAATGATGAAAGCGTTGCGAGTACAAGCCAGTGTACGAGTGCATGCTGTCAGTCCGATCATACAGAGCTATACTAAGCGCAAAACAAGCTATCAAAGTTTTGAAAAAATTGTTTAGAACGCTCGCAAAAATTAGGATTGCTAGCATACGACACGCCCGATCGCATTGCTGAAGGTTCAGACACCGAGGCCGTTGAATCATCGGATACTCTCCAGGCTAAAGATGCCTGCCGTCTAAAGAATACGAACTGGTTTGTGTACCAAGTACAAGTAAACGTCGAGCACAAAGTACGTATTTTGTTTAGAACATGAGTATAACTTGTTTACTAGGTGCACATGCGGCCGATCTATGTCTCTCGGAAATGCATGCAGTGTGATCTCTTCTTCAGTTGCTGAAATACCGGGACAGTCCCTCACACAGCACCTTCTATACTCTGTTTCACCTAAAGGCCCGTTCACACTCTTGCGACCGAGTTCGACCGAGAGAGACCAAACCGGTTTTTAAGCGCCCTTGCGATCTCTTAGGACCAGCTCGGCTGCAGCGGAGCTGGTCCTAAGAGATCGCAAGAAGCTAAAAACGGTTTGGTCTCTCTCGGTCGAACTCGGTTGCAAGAGTGTGAACGGACGCTGTGATGGTACCGCAGGAAAGGCTACAAGCGAGAGCTCCTCGCTCTGGAGCACATCTGCCAACGATATGAGCTCGCGCTTCTAGCCTTCGCTGCGGTACAACATAAAGGTGAAACGAAGTATAGGCATTGTAGTTGATCTCGTCAATTCACTGACTCCGCTTCTTCCACCTTTACAGCAACATTTCTGCTACGATCGCTCGTGGAGGTGCGGAGAATAACAAAAATATTTAAAAAAAAATATTACACGCGCTCGCGGCTAAGCACGAGGAGGATACAACTCACGTGACTTCAGGCGATGTCTACCTTCTGACCGCCCCAACACCTTGCGGTACACTGTTACGTCACAGTGCAAGGCGGGAACTTTGAATTAATGGGCCTCGTATTTCTATTTTTATAAAAAAACTACGCAACTCTATAGTGAAACAATATTTTTGTAATGTCCTGATATGCCATTTCAACGCCTAGCATGAAAAAAAAATATTTTTTTTTTTGGCGTGTCAGAGGTTTTTTAGCAGCTCCGCTGTAAAAATAAGCGTCAAAATTTCGTTGTAGTATCCCTTTAAAGGGACACTCAACTTTCCAAAATATTTTGAAGTGCCTGGATCGGACACGTATGTCACAAAGTAAAGTACCCGTGAACAAGTTCTTTAGCTCAGTAATTACGCGGTGAGACACATTTCAGGATAAAGAGGACCTCCGCTGGGAACACCACAGGTTCCTCGTATAAGCAGTATTAATTTGTGTGGCTCAGTGAAGTTAGCACACTAGACAGGCTCAGCAACGTATCTCCGACCTTCACTATAACCTTCATTTTGGAAAACGAGCGGTCGCAACTCCAGCCCGCCGCTCGCCCTCTCGCGGACAAATGGAGAACCAAAGGAGCAGGGACGGCAGCAGCGCGCGGAAACGGTGGCAGAGACTGTCGGCCTTTGCGTAAAGCAGTTTTAACGAAAAAAGCGCGTTAAAATAGGAATTCTTGTTCTCCGCCTTGCAATAGCGTTGCACGAAGGACCGGGATGTCTAATGTCGTTAGGGGCTCTTCGTATATCGCATACACTGCGGATTTCTGGTCTCCTGCATGACCTCCAGCTCAATCTGTGCTCAACGTGAGGGGCGAACGCTCGCGCTAGTAATGTAGAGCTCTAGCGTACGGTCTACGAAAACTCTATTCTTTGCCCTAAGTAGGAGAAATCTGGTCGCGCAACGGTATGTCGAGCAATACACAACTGGAATGGGTTCGCGTTTTAGGACCTTTACATGGAACACGACCATTTACTCCATGCACTTTCAATGGGCAGAATACGCGTACTTTTTTTCAGGTAATTACAAAGCAAATAAAGAAATGCTCGAAGCATTTCAAGCGCGTCTGTGTTAGCCAGCCGTTCGTGACGAAAGTGAAAGGGTGCGCAACGTTGCAAATAACACGGTACAAAAAATACGGTATATTAAAATATTTATTTTTGATAGAGCAATAAATAAAACCACACGCCGATTATGTTAATAGGCAGCTTTAGCATAGCGTTACCGCAGGCTACCGTTGGCTATCCGTGAGCACGGCAATGCTCCTGGCGCGCGTGGAAACTGTACATAATGGAATAAAACAGCGCAAGGATACAAAAAGGAAGAGACAAACCAGACAGGACAGAGCGCTGACTCGCAACTAAAGCTTCTTTACTCAACGAAAAAGAGAAGGACAAAGATAAAGAAAAAATATACAAAAAAATACAGAGAAAGAAGACGAAAAATATACATTATTTTACGCAATCGCACGCGCACCTTTCACCCATGGTAGCTGACTACGGCACGCGCTGGACCCTCATTGTCAACTTCAGGAATTCCAGCTCCTTGCCTGACAACGCCACTGATGCTGCGCTGATACAGTTATTTCCTCTGCTCTGGATGTGGAAGGCCTCCAGCACCTCGCGTGTCACTTTGTCCCTGTGTCGTCCCAAGATGGCGGTGGCACTAAAAAATGGCTCGCACAGGCACTCTTTGCAGTGAACCGATAGGTGGCCTCCCACCGTCGCTCGAGCTCCCGAGCTCTGGCTCCAGGGAGTATACCTGTGTTCTACAGGAGCGCTGTCATTCAGGCACCGTCCAGTCTTGTCCCACGTATGGTGCAGCGCGCACGATGACGGTGATCACCGTCAGACTACGAGCGCTGCAGCTGTGCGCTAATGCAGTGATGCCACCTTATGCTAAGTACGCACTCGAGTGCGCCAGAACGCACGCAGCATTGGCTGCGTCCAGGGCAACAATGCGGTGGCTTATACCCTTTCGAGAAGACAGACACGTTATGCACACTAGTCTCCAGTCAGCAGCGTCGTGGAACTCTGGCGCCGAGGAGTGATTACGCATTGTCGCTCTCGGACGGGAGGATATCGATGGACACAAGGCACTGTTCGGCGCTTTGTGGCCAACGATGAGGAACAAACTGGCCGCGCGGGAGAGGGTGTGGACATGTAAACTAGGCAGCGTCATCACTCTATCAAGCGCACGTGAGGCACTCTACTGTAGACCACTCCGTGACACATGGGACGAACGGCCTGACGTGCTTCTTGCTACACTTGTTCCTGGCGATTCCTTCTGCCTTCGCCTGAACTCTGGGGCAGATCTGGCTCATTTTTTGTGGTGCGGAGAAAACCACCGGGATTCCATATCGGTTTCCAACATTTTTTAAATTGTGAGAAATCCTGTGTAAGTACGGGATAACTACAGGGCGCTTGCGTTCCACATCCCGTTGTGTAGACTGGCTACCCTTTACTTTCTTAAGCAGTTTGCTTGCGACGTCTGAAAGTAGTGTCGTCGGATAGCCAGCTTTCCTCAGTCTGTCCGTCTGTAGCCTAAAACTCTCCCCCAGAGTGTGGAGGCATGATTTTTTGAGCGCTGAGCTCAGACACGATGTAACGATGCCCCTCTTCACAACTTTCGAGTGAGCCGACCTCCAGTCGAGGATGCCTTTCTTGGATCGTGGACAATAGGTCTTAGCAGACATGCGAGTACTCCAGAGCTACAGAACAGGTCCAGGTACGAAGTACCCTTCTTTGGGACCTCAAACTGAACTAGGACCTCTCCACACTTCTCGACTTTCTGGATGTTATGCACTTCTGGTGTTTTTCAAAAGATCTGCCAGATTATCGGAAACGCTCAGTCGACACAGCATGAGGTATGTCGAGAAGTGTGGCAGAAGCCGTTAGCGTTCACCCATGTGTCACGAGGAGTGGTACTACAGTATCCACCTCTCGTGCGGCCGCACCTACGTGGGATCAAGCTGGACGGTCGTCCTGATCATGAAAGGCTCCGTGAACACAGGTAACTCCCTCGGAGCGACAGTGGGAGGCCACCTATCGGTTCACTGCAAAGAGTGCCTGTGCGAGCCATTTTTTAGTGCCACCGCCATCTTGGGACGACACAGGGACAAAGTGACACGCGAGGTGCTGGAGGCCTTCCACATCCAGAGCAGAGGAAATAACTGTATCAGCGCAGCATCAGTGGCGTTGTCAGGCAAGGAGCTGGAATTCCTGAAGTTGACAATGAGGGTCCAGCGCGTGCCGTAGTCAGCTACCATGGGTGAAAGGTGCGCGTGCGATTGCGTAAAATAATGTGTATTTTTCGTCTTCTTTCTCTGTATTTTTTGTATATTTTTTCTTTATCTTTGTCCTTCTCTTTTTCGTTGAGTAAAGAAGCTTTAGTTGCGAGTCAGCGCTCTGTCCTGTCTGGTTTGTCTCTTCCTTTTTGTATCCTTGCGCTGTTTTATTCCATTATGTACAACGATTACCAACTAGCCCAGCTATCAGCCTTGTTGCTGGAAACTGTGCTTCAAAGTCGCAGCGCGAGCTTCCGGTTGTAATGCTATACTTCGTTTCAGCTGGGTCCAGACGCAGCCGATGCTACAGGCGCGAGCTCCGGCGCTTCCAGTACAGGCACTGTTCAGGGCCACACGCTCGTGCTTGTAGCATCGGCTGCGTCTGGACCCAAGCTGGAAACGAAGTATACACCGCATGGTAGCCTGCGGTAACAAACTTCCTGTCGATAACCATAGAGCAGTTTGACCACGTGTTGCAATACACTAAAAACGAGACGGTGAGCAGGGAGTTGCCAGCCTGTGTCACGAAGACATGAACGCTGCTCTTCCGAAGCTTGACGGTCACCGTGTGCGGCTCTCTTTTTAGAGCAGTAATGGGCAAAGCGCGAACACAATATCTTCATCAGCCTCAAAAATATGCTGCCACAAACACTGACGTGGCCCATGCCTAAAACGCGCTCGCCCACCACAAAGCTTTGCAAGTTGAGGTTTCCGCAATTTTTAAATATCAGCATGCTCGTTTTCCTAACGCTCATCAACATCTCCGCCACCTAAAATATGGTCCTGCCCTAGCCGCTTCGCATTTGTAGGCAAATAAATCATTTTGAGCACACTGACCAGCGTCAGCGAGCAGGCGCACGGGAAATCCTGGAGAATATATCCCCGTCTCTTCCGCCATTTTCGGAACTACCGCCCCAGTTGCGATACTAAAAGTGACGTAGCCGGGAGATATTTTCGGGGGTGTTTCAAGGTGCTGGTGCAATCACACACACACAAAATTATACACACACACAGACACACACATATATTCATTCCGTACATACCAACGTTATTAAAACCCTCAGTTGGGAAACTACACACACACACACACACACACACACACACACACACACATATATATATATATATATATATATATATATATATATATATATATATATATATATACAGGGTGTTTCACAGAACTCAGGCCAAATCGCTCCTGCGAAAACTACTTATCGCAATGAAAAAAGGCTTATTAAAGTCCGGGATAATAAGATTGTTAATTATTTTTGCGTAATTAACTTTTTAATATTGTGTTTAAGGGCATGGTTTCAATTAGAAAATTGCTCAGCGTCATCGAAAAACACTAAATCAACAAATTGCAGACCGATAGAAGGCACGCGAAGCATTTTGCGGCTTTCTGAAAATCCGCACAAATTGGACGGGATTTTAAGTTTCGGTTTGCTACCGGAGCGCACACCTCAGCCCCGGCGGCACCGCGCCCCGTGGAGAGATAGTGCAACCGGCCTCTGCTGCGTCGCGCGATGACAGCGCAGCAGAGGCTGTTTGCACTATTTATCGTTCTGCAATTTGTTGATTTAGTGTTTTTCGATGATGCTGATCAATTTTCTAATTTAAACCATGCCCTTAAACACAATATTAAAAAATTTAATTACGCAAAAATAGTTAGCAACTTAACTATCCCGGACTTTAATAATTTTCCTAAATGGGCCCCTGGCCTAGGACCAAAACGCCATAAGCCTTTTTTCGTTGCGGTGAGTAGTTTTCGCAGGAGCGATTTTGCCTGCGTTCTCTGAAACACCCTGTATATATATGCATTCCGTACATACCAACGTTGGTACAAACGCTCAATTTGGACGCGTTTCTAGTAGTGATGGGCCGAACTTTTTCCGATTCGAAAGTTCGGCGCCGAATCTTGGGATTCGGCTAAGCCGAACTTTTGCCGAGTTTTCTAGAGATTCGGCAAAGATTCGGCAAACATACATTGTTACCAGACCTGACGTTGATATTGAGATTTTTCTGGCGAAAAAAAGTTTTATGTCTTTTTTTCTTAACTTAAATGCAACATGTAATGCGTATTGACACAGTTATTACTAAATAAGGTGATACTCTACAAGGTAATTGTATCGGTGTCGTTTTTGTGTGTTTACTGGCAATTTTAGCGACTGCTTGCAGAAGTGGCGTGACAACGAGGTTGGGTAGAAGCGAGAGTTTCAGTTTTGAGGCATCATCAGCGCAAGCCTGCATGTCTGTGTACATTGTTAAAATGAAGGCAATAATACTACGTTCTTGCTTTCTCGGGTAATCACCGTTTCGTGTGCGAAAACGATGCAACGGTTGCTGAGCCTTCAGCAGAAGAGATAACAATATTATCGCATTTGATAATATTATAAATATGCATGTTCTTCGATTTGAGTCACTTGACGTCAGCTTTGCATGGAAATGTGCGTCCCATGCTCGCAACGTCTCGTTTTTAACCTTTAAAATGCGGGTTTCTGGTGTTAGGACATACACGGACGTTTAGGAAGATGGGGAGAGTTAGGAATGTCGGATGTGAGACGTCGAGCATTTCAGTTATGTTTACTTTTATGCGGATACTTGAAAATCGCGAAATAACGCTAATTGAAAGAGCAATATTATTTTTGTTTTGGTACACACTACTTCTGAGCCGAAAACAGAATTGTTATAATTGCGAGGAGTGCTTTAAAGTAATGGTCGGCCAATGTTTCAACTACCTCGTTTCAGCACTGGAAAGGCCACATGAAAATCGCGTCGTCCAGAATGCACCGCATCATTTGTTACTTGCGCAGTGGACTGCGTAAATTACTGGTCGATCTTCTATTCTTGAGGCAGAAATTATTGAAGAGAACCACACTCGCTCACACACGCACAGTTACCGTGTTGCCTACTCCACACATCGCCGTAACCGCTGGTTGTACTACACTGCACGATGGTAACCACACGACTGCACGGCGTCCATTTGCAATCACATGGCCCCGTCGCGTTCTCGCGCGTGCGCAGACATTTGCCGAATTTTCGCCGAACTTTCCTTCAAAAGTTTGGCATTTGCCGAACTTTGCCGAATCTGAAGTTCGGCAGATTCGGTCCATCATTCGGTTTCATATCGGAGCACATCTCTGCGCCGGCGGTCCTGCTCCCCAGTGGCTGAGACGCGCAACACACGTGCACCCTACTTGCCTCCATCCTACGAGGGAGGCGACGGGGGTGGCTTCGCGCCGCGACCACCGGGGAGCAGGACCGCGGGCGCAAAGATGCGCTCCGATAACAATTGAGCGTTTTTATTGAACGGTGTAGTAAACTTCCCCTGCGTTACATCCTTCTAAAGTTGATTTAGTGGTTTTCGATGACGCTGAGCAAGTTTCTAATTGGAACCACATGTCTATTTTCATTAATTAGAAAGTTAATTAACGAATTTTAATTAATTAGCTAACTGATCGTTCCAATTATCCCCCTATACTCTGTCCCCCTGGCCGTATAACTCACCTGCAAAAACCGCATAAGTAAAACTTTCACGGCCTTTTTTAAACAAATCTGTTAGGTTAAAAAAACCTCTCTCTCTCTCTCTCTCTCTATATTCTATATATATATATATATATATATATATATATATATATATACTATATATATAATAAAGTAAAATTTTGGCTAGGCGCCTGAAGCAGAGGAACGTTTTCAGTGGAAATGAATGGACGACAAGAGGTCATTATTTCGGCGCATGTATATGAACGGGGCTCGGAGCCACGGGACACTTGCGGGCCGCGTGTTTGAGGCCCATACCTGAATGCGGCGATCGAGGAAAGGTCTGAGCCAACCACTGGTTCCTGGAACACGTGCGCTCTGGACTCGGGCTGTTCTATCGAACCTACGTCGCGCAACTACTACACATTTTATCTTCAGTCGCCATGTCGATAACATTCCAACTTAGGGCTATGTGGCGTACTTCACCTATGCCGCTTATGTGCATGATCTGTCCGCTGCAGATCTAAACGCACGTTTGAGCTGAGTACATACTCAACACCAAATAAGGGGCGTAGCCAGGGGGGGGGAGTTTGATGGGGCTTGGGGCCTCAGCCATGCCCCCCTACCCCCCTCTTCCCCGCGAAATCCAGCCGACCCTATAATATACACATGCATTTTGACCCCACCCTCCCCCACTCAGCATCGTAAGTCATGGACATCGCAGCCACCTCAGCACCCCCCCCCCCCCCCCGGAAAAAAATTCCTGACTATGCCACTGCACCCAATGGCTCTCCGGTTTCACGTGTACGTGCCCACGTCCTCCATGCACCGGCTTGCTGACTTGATGTGCCTGTGCACTATAGGCAACAGGGGCTCTTGGCAATGCTCGTGCAAGCAAAAAAAAAATGCTGCGAGGTTGGAATTTTTTGGGGTCTTCGTCGCATTTAGAACTGGTGCAGCATCGCCGCAATCGGTGGTCGCCCAACTTGACGGGTCACCAGCTGCGTTCACCGAGCAGCAGCTGCCCGCATGGAGGTCTTGAATTTCTTTTAAACTCTTTATTTACAAGAAGACCTAGCAAAGCCAAAGTATGCAAAATGAGGCGTTTCGGGAGGAGTTGGTCCTGCACTCCTCTCTCTTTGCCTCTCCCACTGGTTGAATCCCTCCCTATTCTTCTATCCTAGTTTGAGGTTCGCGCTTACATCACGACAAACAACAACAAAAATACACATAATATGAGTTTCTCGGAGACAAATAAAACAGCGGAAGCAGTGGCGTAGCCAGGATTTTATTTCGGGAGGGGTTCACCGGCATTATTAACCCTCCCCCCAAATGACGAAGCAGGGTGAACTCGGCGGTACGGACGCTCGCGCAAAGATTAGGGAGGCGCTGTTAAGATAAAACGGGTAAAGCTGCATTGTCATTTTTCAAAACGGAGCAGGCTTCATTTACAGGAATACGGGCATGGTGGCTCACTGTTCGACCATAGGTGCGGCCCACCAACTTTAAAAGCTTCCTTACAGCACATCACTCCCTCCCCTTTTGGAGGTACCACTGCATTACCGACGCGTGCCGGCGTGACAAAACAAAAAGATTGCTATACTGTCATAAAAAAATTAAACAGCAACACACACAAACAAATTGCCAAACTAAAGCGAGCGTTTATGCACAAACCCTTGGCAATAATCCAAGCCGCCATTAAAATGGCCGAGGCAGCTGAAGTCGAAATTTAGAAGCCGCGAGTAAGAAGGCGGCAACGTCACCGCTCTAACACTCCCGCTGGAAGCACGGAAGAGCATTTTAAGCGTTCCGTGTTCCTTCCTTTCATGGATTACCTGATCCCAAAGTTAGATGGGAGATTTAAAAAGCACCGGCGCACGTTGCAATTACTTTCGTCGCTTCTGCCTGCAAAGATCTTCGAAAGCGGGGCAGGTCTCGGCGCTGAAGAGTTTTTGGAGCTCCATTCAGGCCTGCATGGTTTCATTTCCTGAACTCCAATGTGAGCTGCTCATATGGGCTGCCAAATGCAAGAGGGAGAAACGTGAAACGCCCGTCACGTGTGCGCTACAGGCGGTCGCCCTCTGTCCGGAGGCCCTATTCCCAAACGTTCATCGTCTCCTCAAGATCCTAGCGATTCTGCCCATAACAACGGCGGAAGCCGAGAGCTCATTTTCTTCACTACGACGGTTGAAAACATACCCGAGAGCGTCCACTTCAAATGAGCGACTGCTCTATTTAGCGCTTTTGAATGTTCACCACGACATGGAAGTTCAAGCGGAGGACGTCCTGGATATTCTTTGCCGTGAACGCAGGCGGCTGCATCTTAATATGTATGTGCTTGGCATAAATGAAATGATCAAGAGAGCCTGTAAATTGCTTTCTGAAATAACTGGTCACAGTTACTTTTTTATTCGTGGTAATTTACGCCGTGCTCAAGAACGCTACTACTTCAAGGTGTTCAAGGAAGCAGAGGGGTGTACGGACGTCACGTGGAAGGAGTTAAAATTCTCTTTGAAATCCATACTATTTCATCTATTTCAATAAATAAAATAGTGCGTAACGCTGTTGAACTAACCGAATGTTCTTTGGCGAACGCTTTTAACCTGCATCTTGTGAATATTGGAAGCGGGATTGTTACTGTAAAGTATTGCGTTTTTAATGATAGAAACGGCAACTCGATTTTTTTACATCCGGTTGTGGAACCTGAGGTCATTAATGCGATTTTACAGCTTAAGAAAAGTTTAGCTTGTTACGTGGATGGTTTACAAATAAGGCCTGTTAATTATGTTGTTCATTTATTAGCGTCAGCGCAGATATTTAATCTCTCTTTGATGACTGGTGTTTTTCCCAAACCAATGCAAATAGCAAAAGTTTCAGTACTTCACAAAAAGGGGAGTGTAAATTTTATGGACAATTACAGACCGATTTCTATATTGCCAGTATTTTCTAAAGCACTTGAAAAGGTACTTCATACACGTATAACTAATTTTTCAACTAAGCATAACTTGATATGAGTTTGGTTTTATAAAGCATAAATCTACCAAAGCTGCTCGTCCAAAAAAAAATAATCTTAAAAATTTTGAAAAAAAAAAATTGTTTTGAAGCATTCATAGACTTCACAAAGGCTTTTGATTGCCTCAATCATGAAATTTTACTAGCAAAATTGGATACATATGGGATTCGAGGGCATGCTTAGCAGTTAGTGAAGTCTTATCTAGGCCATCGAATGCAATTAGTTTATATTGATGGATATTCGTCAAGTTCGAAGCGTATTCTTGCATGGTGTTCCACAGGGATGTATATTAGGTCGTTTTCTTTTCAATATTTACGGTAATGATATTGTAAATATTAACTGCGGTGCAGACTTGTACCGTACGCATTACAAGTAATCAGATTACTTGTAATCGATTACTTTTTAAAGTAATTTTGTAATCACTTGATTACTTTTATTAGGCAGTAATTGCAACAGTAATCTGATTACTTTTCGAAGTAATAAAAATTACTTGTAATCGTTACTATTTTTTCACGGGACCCGCCCCAATTTTTTCCACATTGCGGACAATGTGTCCGCATTGTGAAGATGAAACGACCACAAAGAGGGAACCCGTTTTTTCTTCTTCAGTACTTGTGAAAATGTGAAATGTAGGTTGGAAGTAGTTCATTTTTATGAGCGCTAAAGATGTAAGTCTTCACGCAATAAAGTAATCGGAAAAGTAACGGTTACTTCTTCAAGTAATGTCCAATTACTTTTGCTGTCGAGTAATCAAGTAATCTAATCGAATACTTTTTAGCCAAGAGTAATAGTAATTGTAATCGATTTCTTTTTTTTAGTAACGTGTACAAGACTGCTGCGGTGCAATATTTATCAGCTATGCCGACAACACTAGTTAGCTTTTTCAGCTGAAAATGTCGATGTGCTATTTGACATGGCAAATCAGGTGTTATCTGCATTAGCAACTTGCGAGTCGTGTTAATTCACTACAAATCAACGTAGAAAAAACAAAAGCAGTGCTTTTTCGCCCAAAACATAAGCTAGTCACAATTACAAGAGATGTCGTTTTGAACTTGTTTAAAATAGAGATTGTAAACTCTTTGCTGAGAATATCTCATGGCAACAACCTTAGTCTCTAAGCCGTCATAAGTAGTAGGTGTGATAAACCACCGCCGGTACATGTTACCAGCAAAGGTGAAATTATTAATATACAATTCGTTATTTTACTCCCACATAAACTATTGTAATTTAGTCTGAAGTACAATTCAAACTCAACGAATCTAAAAGAATACACTTGTTGCTAAAAAAAGCATTAACAGAAGACGTTCCATTTGTCTTCCACGCAGCTAGTTTGTTTAAGAGGTTTCGCGTTATCAATAAACATGCTCTACTTAGCTATAGACGTGTGACTAATCTAAAACTAGAACAAATTAGGGGTTCAAACGTTTTGATAAACCTTGGACAGCTCTCTCAAAATATTCACGCGTGTTCTACCCGTCATGCGGAATGTTGGGAAATGGTCACTGCAAGAACTATCCTGAAAATACTTAACCTACTTGAAGATAAATGATTGGAGTTCAGAACATTGTCTCTTAGAGAAATTACACTAATTCTCTCCATAAATGAATCTGAGTATGAACTGAACTTTTGGGGTCTCATAACTTCTGTGTGCAAAGAGCTAACTTTCCTGTTATAGCCGATGATAAAATATATTATGTTAGAAACACGCTTTGTTAAATTGTGGTAATTAAGATTTGTAAATGTTGTTTTTTTCGTTCATTTGTCAAGGACTTGTCAAGCTGTGCCATACAGCTTTTTTCCTTGATCGCCACCATAAACATGTACGACGGAAATAAACTATTTATTAATAATTTTAGTCGAAAGCACGTAATTCTGATCAATACTCAAGGTGTGCGTGAGTCCAGCGCCACCCCTTCGCTTACAGTGCAGTTGTTTTTACAAATCATTTAAGATTACTTACATTACTGACATTTTTATATGACCACCATCTGTTCGTTTTATTGTGTTCGCTTTGGTTTGATTGAACTGTGCATTTTAGTGAGGATCATTTGCTATATTTTACCTTGAAATTGCCATCCTTCACCCCGCAAGTGTTTCGAAATATCCGTTATCTATATATCTGGAATCAAGTTCTGCATCCTATTAAATATATATGAATGAAGGAATATTGCCTGTTTTATTTATTTGAGCATTTGTACCCCACAAACACTCTTACCGAAAACACATAAGTTGGAGATGGTCCGCGCTCCCCCTTTGCTCTATGCCCCGCGCACAGTGGCGTACCAACTTGACTTTGAGTTGGGGGGGCAAACCAGCCCCCCCCTCCCCCGGAACCGGGGGGCAGTGCCCTTGGCATCCATTGGGCGCCGCCGGCCAGTTGTTCGTCCTGCTCGGTGGCGGCTGTTTCAGGGGGGGGCAAAACCCATGCCTTGCCCCCCCCCCCCCCCACACACACACACTCTGAGAACTGGGGGGGCAAGCCTTGCCCCCCGGTTGGTACGCCCATGCCCGCGCAAAACCGACTGCGTGTGCAGGGGAGCCAGCGGGCAAACAGGATAACTGGGCGAGTTGGTATGGATTCATAATGGAACAGCGCGAATTTTTGCAAGGAGGGTAGGTTTGGCATTTCGGGGGCGGGGGGATTCGACCCTCCCAAACCCCCTCTGCCTACGCCACTGAGCGGAAGTGCACTCGTCCGATTGAACTGGCGTTAATTCGAGTCACCGTTTCAGCGGCGATTGGCGGTTATGACCCTGGAAGAAAGGCCGATTGCCCATCTTTTATGAGGGCGTTCAGGCGGCGGCCGTTATCGGGCCGAGCAGGCAGGCGAGCGAGGCGGCGACCCGCCCTGCGGCGTATCTCGTCGGGTGACCCGCGTGGTCTGAGCAGGGCCGCCGATAAGATCCCCGCGGCCTCCTTGCCGCCCCTTGTCTGCCGCTGCGAGGGCACGCTGCAAGAGACGAGCTGCTGGCCCATGGAAGACTTTTCTACGCCTAGCGAAGAGGCTATAGCTTCTGGAAAAGTTGGACAAACAGTGCCTACTACTGACACCAAACACACGTACAAACATGCACAAATTTAGTGCGAAGATTAAGTCCATCCCGAGCAGGGGTTTCCCCAGGATTCTAATCAAGGGGGGTGTCCCAATGGCTCGGGGGGGGGAGGGGGAGGGGGCGATGCGAGGCGAGGTTAGATAAAATATAAAACTTTCTTTTTTAGTCCACTAGCTAAATTACAGACGTCTATTAACCAAATGCTCATACCCGTAATGTATGTTTCCCTTTCTCTATATATACACCTGAGAGGTGGTGTTTTCTACTTAATCTAAAAAAAAGAACTTTTTTTTTTTTAGATTGAAGGGGAGTGTTTAGGAAAACTAGGGGGGTGTACACCCCCTAGAGAGGGGTTGGGGAAATCCCTGATCCCGAGACAAAATCTGTCAGGAAATCGTGTATTTGCCGAGAAAAAACACGACTAAACAAAAACCTGGGGGGGGGGGGGGGAAACGTGACAGCAGACTCCAGAAGTCAGGCTACACTTCCTGCAACTACTCTCGTCGTAATTTCGTGTTTTTTAAACATTTATATTAAAAAAAAAAGAAAGACGGGAAAGGGGAAGTTAGGAGGGAGTGGAGAAACAAACCAAGAGCAGCCTCCCAATCGCCAGCTTTGTACCAAAAAAAAAAAAAAGAAAAAAGGAAGAAAGATAATGAAATAAATACAGAAATAGAGATATGGAGAAATGATAATGTGGAAAGCTTGGCAGCAAATATTCTTTTTCGAATCTTGGGCCTTTAGTTCGTTCATGTGTGCAAATCTCGGCCCGCGTAAGTGCATTGCCAGAGGTTCTCTCGATCTTTGGCGGGAAACAACAGAGGAGACAAGCACGACACTGTTTCAGAGATTGCATTGTGTTCGGCCCTCTACCCTCACTCGTCTCGGGCGAGTCGAGGGTGCTCGCGATGTCGCATGGAACTTAAAGCTCCTTCGTCATCTCGAAAGTTGGAATAGATTTCACGAGGGACACGTGTTCTTGCTTATATGTGCCTCTCGATCACACAAAAAAACATAATTAAAATGCGTAAAAAAAAACCAAAAGACATTTTATGTTTTGAGAAAGTTAAAAACGAAAACAGACAGGGCAACATCTAGGGAAAGTAAAGTTAAAAGTGCATTGGATGAAATCGACTTGGGCGTGCGAGTCCCTCTTTGCGCACCTCGTGAGTTTGTTTACACCCCAAACGCACCCACGGATTTGAACACCGGACTTCCCAATATCCGGTTGGGTACCAGACCGTGTAGTGTTTTGTGTAGCGTAGCGATCTGGTGGTTAGCACACCTGACCGGATTTGAAGGCCCGGTGTCCAAATCGCGGCTCCGCCAAGATTGTCTCTCAAAGTTAAACACGGAGCATGGGGCATTTTTCAAATAACCAGTTTCGATTTCAAGCCGAAGCGTCCATCTGCGCCACTCAGTGGCACCAGCCGCCGTGCAACGAATGGTAACATCAAAATATTATCTCGTTCAAAGGCCTCCCATATCGGAGGGCTTTCAAACAACACGAATTTTACGAGTGTATGTCACAAGCAGGGGCGCGCAGGACGAACGAGATGCGAACAAACAGATAGGAAAATTTGTTACACAACTTTCTAGTTGCCGCTGCCGCCGCTTGGAGCGCAGACCCCAGCGCACGCGCTTTTATCTGTCCGGAACAGCGGTGATTGCTGTCGCGTTCTCGCTATTTGACAAAATCTCTCTGCTAACGGTGAGTGGATGCGTCCTGTCCGTCGCTCGTCCCGGTCTTGAACCTTCCGCGGGGCTTCCCTGCGCTAACCGATCTCCGAGGTAACGCTGAAATTGCGAGCACCGCTCTTCACCGCCGGCGGTCCGGAGTGACCGTCTTTGCATAGTGTCTGGGGAAACCAGCGGCTTTTACCGGGGCTTTTCGGTCTTCCCGTCGCCGATTCTAAGAACCCTTCTCGAAACGTTTCGAGGTGCACCGAAGCGGAAACTTACCTCGAGCGACACAGCGCAGGGGCTACGGCAGCGTAGCGGTGTCGGTGGTTGCTCCGTAGTTTGAATGGGAAGCGTCGCCAAGAGCCCTTTAATTCGACTCGTACTCCGCGCTGGGACCACGCTTCCCGGTTCGTACGGGGTTGCTTGTCCAATCGGCCTTGGCTTACGCAACGCAGCTGCTCATCTCCCGCCTCACTTCGCCGGCCAGGCTGCGACGAGGACTCCGGTGCAACTTCGGCGGAGCGCACAGAATCGGCCGGTAAACTTAGGCTTAGTTTAGATGGGCACTTTTATTTCGAGCAGTTTATTGTCTGGATGGATTTCACGCTCCAGAATTCGAGTCTTTGACGGGGAAGGCTAGTTCTGTTACACTCACCCCAGCGCGCCTGTCTATTTCAGAACTGCCGTCAGTCGATGTTCACGCCTGTTTACACAAGTTTAACAAAAAAAAAAAAAGAAAGAAAGAGAAAAGAAGAAATTGGGTTTATAGTGTAGATTTGGCGTATCGACCTTGTCAAGGCCGCCCCTTGACTGTTGAGGTCCGTATTTCAAAAGCGGTCCAGAACGTCAGCTGGAATGTTTGCTTCCGACGGGAGCGACTCGCGTCAGCCGAAACCGAACGCGAGGTTCTTGTCTTGACCTTGACCAATGTTTGAAAGTTGGCGGAGCACCGAAATGTCTCGCCCGCCGATGCCTGAACTCTCTCGTCGCACTTCGAACAGAGCGTTACAGGCCGTGAACCAAGTAAGTCTATTTTACGAGCGAGGAAGCTCGCTCCATGGCAATGGAACTTCAACTCTCCTGATTACCCGAGGTTTTGAGCTCGCTTTGATCGCGATTCCGTTTCGTAAATACACGGTTCGAAATAACGCCTCGAAAAAGAAGTTTGTCGCGGCGCTTTCGGAATTTGGCGTGCATATATGAATGGTCATCTCTAGCCCGTCTGTAGATAAGGAGCGTGGTAAAGTTTAGTAAACGAGTGTACTCCTAGAGTTGTCGGGCAGTGGTGATTGACCGGAGTGTGCAGAGGTCGCGACTTTTGTGGTAGGACTACATCCATTGAGGCCGTTGAAAGGACAGCAGCAAGAACTCCTGGACACCTTGCCCTCGTATTTGGAGACCCCGTGCATCTTTTACTAACGCTCATCACGTAATGGTCTCAATAATTTGTTGCTGGTTGCAAGAATGTCTCGCTTGATTGTTGCCAAAGCATTCTAAGATTTTCCAGTTAACGGGTTGTCAAATATTTGCCTCTACGAGACGGCGATGTAGACAAAAATTTGTTGCGACGGTCGGTCGTGCCATCAGTTGCACCGTCGACATTTTGTGGCACTTCCCGCGACCCTTTCGACCTTCGTAAGGAGCGCGTGGCTAAGTCCTGGGCAGTCGCTATCTCTGATCGGGAGAGGAGGCTGTAAATAGTCCCGCTTGCTCTCTGTTTCGGGTCGAACGATGAACGTTTATTGTCGCTTGATAAATATCTTAACATTTGGGTTAAGACCGAAATGCTCGCTCGAAACATGCTCGAAAGGTGGCAGATTCTCGGAAGGATGCGCAATAATTTGCGAGTGTTTGCGACACAGCCTCGTGCAACGTTCGTTTGGCTCTGGGTTTTTTCAGAGATCTTTTTCCTGGCATCAGGACTACAAACTTTACTTTCTCTTATTCTTACTGTTGACCTTGCTTCACGTATTGAGATTTACGGGTGCTAGATAAAACAGTAGGGCCGTACCTCGAAGAATGTTCATAACGAAAGACAGGACGACAACTTTGCTCGAGCAGTGGCCCACAGAAATACTCCGAGCATCGACCGTTGCTTCTTCAATTTGCCTGTGGCGATAATGAGACTCCAAAAAAAGTCTCCTCGAGTTTGCTGCTGGTGTCCTTTTCACGCACCCTTTTCAGATGTTATCGTCGACGTTGGGCGCTTGTGCGCATGCTCTTCTAACATAGGAGGAAAAGAGTGAACATCTTCGAGCATCCCAAGGTCGGCACGACAAAACTGTTTTTGTTGGTCCGCGATGGCTTGGAACCTGCTTCCCAGGGGCCGAGCTCTTTTTTGCATTTTGCCGTAGCAGAGGGGAGCCAGACGACCGTTAACCACACAAAGGAACCCACTCGAAGTGCTCCGTCCAGGTTCTTGCCGTTCTTTGACCCCCAACTATCGGAAAACACGAGGGCAGCTGCTGATAGCGCAGAAGTGTGAGGGGCACGGACTCTGCCCCTTGGGGAATACCAGAGGTGGTCTGGCGTCATGCAGTGGCACCGTGTCACGCCACACTTTCGCGTCGCTGTTTTTTGTGCTTCGTATTTCTAGATGCGTGGAGCTCACCATCACGAAATCTTGGATTTGGAAGACATTTTCCAAACTTTAATTTCTTCAAATAAATGATTTCGCAGAAATCCGACTTGAGGCCCATTCACACAGGTGTGTTAAGTCTTCATATTTTACATTATAAATCACGGAGACCTCCGCGCTTCGAATGTCGCCGGCGAGGCTACTTCTTGACTTGGTTGCCACGTTCCGTACGAAGCACGGATGTTCGGGTGTACGTAAGTGTACGTAAGCTTCCGCTGCATAACGCAATGTAAGTAGATGGTACAGCGAAAACTGGCCTTTGTAAGAATATTTGGTCAAGGTACGTTACATTACGAAATTTGTTCCCTGACTGTTGCGTATCGCACACTTTCGTCATCGAAACAAACAAGAATACTCGCAAGAAGCTTAAAGGTCGAACACTTCTCACTTACTCCTTTCTCGCTCCCTCTGCACCTTTCAACTCTCCCCAACACAGCCTCCACTCGCGGTCTAGGAGAGGATTATTTTCCCCGTAGAAACCGAGGCTGCATATCGGCCCTTTGGGGCCCTTTCACCCAGTACCGTTTGCGTACGTCGCGTTGAGGGAGCTTACGTCGAGACTCACTGGGACGTTCCAGCTTCGTACGAAGCGCGGCAACCGATCCAAGGAGTAGCTTTGCACGCGATGTAAGAGTGCGCACGCTCTGGCGACGTAATGTAGAAGGGAAGTGAGCCTCCCACGCTAAGAAGCCCCGAGTCTGCGAAACTGCCTGATAGTGCGTATAGCGGGGGAGTAAAGACGAAAGCAGAACGCGGCAAATTGTAGGCGTCTACTTCGCCGGTGCCGACAGGTTAGACGCGTTCCTCTTGCCGCAACAAGTTGAGGTTGTTCGAACGCTTGTCAACTTCATCTATTTTTATACGACGCGCGAGGCGGGTGTTTACCTGCGAAGTAAGCTAGAAAAGAATGTCCGTAAAATACCGCAGAAACAATCACCTCGTTCGAGTGCCCACTGTTAGCATTTGCCAAACTTGGGAATTTGCAGATTATACGTTAAGCGCTCAATTTGACCGTACAAGCACCCCGCCTAGATTGACCCAGTTTTTGGCGAAAGGAAGGTGGGTCTCCCTGGTGTTTTACGGGAGGTATAGATGTTGTGGGCGACGTTTCTCGGCTTCTCCGCGTATACTGAGACGCCGGCAGCGACACGAGCCCACTGGAACCACCGATGTCTCTGCCCTGCAGTTCTGAAGAGGCCTCAATGAGTGGGACCTCTCCCTGTAGGTTGGGGGTTTTCGGACCCCGGCCCACGGAGGCCTTTCTGCTGACCCGCGGCCCATTTCTGGCAAGGCCGCTGCTACGGGCGCAAAAATAAGTGCGTGTAAGGGAACCGCGTCGCTCACCAAACGCTTCAGTATCCGGGCCGATACTTATCCCGCTGACGGCTGTGTGCCACATTTATTGCATATTGTTACCACCTGCATCTCCATTCTTAGTCCCATGTTTCGGGTCTGCGTAACTGCGTTACAAGTAACTCGTGCATATTTTGTTTAGTGTCCCGTCTCGTATGTGTGACTTATTGCCATTACCGGTCCTACCATTCCCATTAATCTTCCGCCCTGCACAAATATGCCAATCTTCATATTCGCTTTGATTTATGTCCGGAGAATTTTCTGAGCTACAATTATTGTATGTTGACATAATTAACCAACTATTGAATTGGACTATACATATACGGTATATTCTTCTGTATTACTTGCGAGTCTCGTTAGTCGCACATAGGTTTTCTATTCATACACCTTAAATTCTCATTTATTTTACTCCACTTTGAATTTCTCTATTTAAATGCCTATCTAGGTATATTTATGTACGGATTCTTTTCTAACGTGTATTCTGCGGCCCCGGAGGCCATAGAGTTTGGAGACCCTGGGTGACGACTGTATGGGGTGCAGTGCTGCTGCGGGACGAAGCGGGCCATGCACGACACGGGCCAGAGCGAGGGGCTGAATGGGGTGCTGCACAGCGAGCGGGTGGCCATCCTGGATGCGGGGGCCCAGTACGGCAAGGTCATAGACCGCCGCATCCGGGAGCTCTGCGTCGAGTCGGTCATGCTGCCCCTGTCCACCCCGGCCCGCAGCCTGCTCGACCAGGGATACAGGTGGGCTTCCTTTCGGCTTCTCCTGTCGGCCAGGTCGCCACATTGGCCGACTGGGACGTGTGACAAGGCCGCACCCTGTGCTCCTTCAAAGGGCCTGTGCCCAATCGACTGGGGAGTGGACTCTTTCGGAAATTCAGTTCCCTCTAGTGGCTGAAACGTCGGCCTAACGTTTCGTACGCCGATGGCGCTTTGTACGTCGACGGCAGTTGTACCAAGGCGACTGGTTTTTGCTGGTCAAATCTTTTTCTGTTCGTTTCAGTTTCGATGGTGACAACTGGCCCCTCTGTTCAATGCGCTTACCCAAAGAAACCTTTCGATAAGATTTACCTCATAGGGGTCTTAAAGGGAGCTCTTTCCTCAATTTGAATGTTTTCAACTAGCGTAATATCCCAGGAGATAGCCCACCTAAAATCGAAAGCAAATTGGGTGAAAACTGGGAGTGGGCAGACTTTCGGTGTGCAATTGAGAAAAGTTAAAAAAACTTGTTATTGTGGTGAGGGGCCATCAAGCAAAGATGAATTCCCAGTCAGCAATATCGGCTTACGTGGGCATAGCTAACTAGCCGCATTTATGCGGCTAGTTAGCTGTAGTTAGCTTGCCAAGGTTTTTATTTGTACGCTACATATGAGAGCCCAGCTTCCCAAAACACGAATTGCAGCTCAAAATTCGGCCTCGTGAAGCAGACGACAGTTTTAACATTCTAATGGTCAGGTACACGAGGGGCAACTCCTCTTTGGAAGTAGTGTTGCCAGTCGACTGTGGCATCTACCGGGTTAAGGGTACATGCTCAGCCTCGAGCATCTGCCGGGTTTTGGCCGGAGCCCTGCCAATGGCAACCCATCGTCCCTTCCGAAAGGGCGCCCCTTCCGACCGGTCCCCGAAGATGCCACTTTTATCCGCAGGGCCATCGTGATCTCGGGGGCCCTGGCTCCGTTTACGCTCCAGACGCTCCCAAGTATGACCCAGAGATCTTCCAGTGTGGCCTCCCTGTGCTGGGAATCTGCTATGGCATGCAGGCGAGTCCTCCGCACCGTTTCTTTGTCTCGAGCGTCTTTAAGTCGTCTGGCGGCAAAGTTTGCGGGACTTTGGGCTCAGATTTAAAGAGCACGCTGGGAGACGCGAATCCAGGATCTTTATTTTCTACAAAAAGTTGTATCTCACTCTCCAGAGTTTCTTGATGATAGAAACTACTGCCCAAGTCTTTTTGTTTTTTGTTATAAAATGTTTGAGTTTATTATTTTCCAAATAAAGACACATTTGCTCGTTGGTGGCAGATGTCTGCCAAGAAATCCGAGAGAGGGGGGGATGTCACATTCCAGTCAAGCTCGGTGACTGGAACGTTGTTTTTCCTTGCTACGTGTGTGGCGCCGCCGGTACTGGCGGTTCTGTCGGATCTGTTTTGTAAGGCGAGGAATCTTTGGCTCCGAACTTTGTTGGCATTGCCTCTCCTGGGCGTTTCGCTCTTCCCTTTCGAGAACGAGTCTTAAAAGTCGCTGCTCTGGGGTTACGACAATGACTGTGGCCGGAGCGTCGCGAGAGATTCTAGAACAAAAGCTTTAGCCGATTTTGTGAGACATAGAGTTGGAGAGACCGGTGTGGGGTGCAGTGTCGGGCAAGGTTTTTCGCCAGAGGTGGTCAAATGTGTCGCGCTGCTCGGCATTTTTCTTGACTGTCCCTTTGAAATCTGGGGTCTCCGAGCGGAAGGAATTAATTTGCGTCCCGTCTGTTTCTTCCCTCGCGTAGATGATCAACCGTGAGTTTGGAGGCACGGTGACCCAGAAGGACTCTCGGGAAGACGGGCAGTTCAAGATCCAGGTGGACCAGAAGTGCCCCCTGTTCAAGTGAGAGCGCGTTGCACTGCCGAGCTCGCCCCAAGTGGCAGCGCCGCCGCGGCTCGTCGTTTACCCCGATGGCCGGAGATGCGTCCGCAAGACGTGCTCTAATGAAAGACGAGCACTTGCGGAAGCTCAGACTTTGAAGGTTATCCTGAGTGCCACTTTGGCCGGGAAAAGGAAGGGTCTGTCGTCGCTTAATTTCAATCTAGTCGGCTTAAACTCTGAAGGCCAAATAAGCGAAAGATCCTTGCAGGCACAACTTGCGTCATTTATCCTCGGGACATTGCGGTGAAAGTTTGTGGGTAAGCTTCTAAAATGGACGGCTTTAAAAAAAGAATCCATTCATGCTACACTGCGCTCATTGCATTATGGGACCTGGTTGGCCGTGGAGACGAGTGGCGTGGTTTCAGTCACCCGTTGACCAGTAAGTACTGCAACTCGGCACTGCACGGGGGTGGTCCAGTTGCACCATTTGAGCCATTTTGATAAGTTTCCGCTTGCCTGCGCTTTGCTGCACCCCAAGGAAGAAATTATGCCAAACTACGCTAAAGTTGCAAATGAGTCTGCGAACGAATTGGTTTTTGGAAGAGTTTTCGTTTTCATCTGGACTGTGGGAATCCAGTGGGGTTTGGGCCATTACAGTCCAATCCAGGTTTCCAGCTCCGCAACATTGTTTTACCCCGATTTTATCGACATTCCTAACGCGGCGCAGTTTTAACAGTTTTAGTTGCATTTCGAGGCGCACTACTTAAGATTACCAAGGGCGAGGAATTCTTTTTTTCTACATGCCCATATTGAGAATCGTGATGATGTTTTATAGAAATGTGCGCGCACATGGTTCTTATTTCGTTAGCATGATCAGTCGGGTTTTCTTGGTTACGAATAGTTGCCCTTTTTCGTGTCAAATGATACGAATCCTCGATAGTACTACTCGTTAAAATGTCTGTACATTAAAAAACCCAAAATATTTTTTTTGATTAAGCTTTTGTGTACTAACTTGGATCTTCGGGCAGCTAGATTGCTATCACAACCGAGGAAAACCAAAGCAGATCTGACTATGTTTTCACAGTGAGAGGTCGTTGAGAAGTGTCATTGCAAATAAAATGTTTGCAACAAAGCATGTTTTCTTTAGGAGTTATGAAGTCCAGACAGTGCCTATTATTGTGTCATGTGAAAAGCCTTTGTGTAGTCCCAGTTTACCTCTTTATTACCTAGAGCAGTGGTCTCCAAACGCCAGCCAGCAGAGGCCCCTAGAATGGCTGCGGTTTTTCCAATAATGCCCAACCTGTGGCTTGTTGCTACAAACGCAAAAATAAGTGAATAAAAAAAAAGTGGTATTGTGTTGCGCTTTAAACTGAGTAAAGATTTAAAAAAAGAATAAGAGGAAATCTTAATGAAAATGCGGGTTCTCTCACCACGTTATTTGTTGTTCATTATCATCACCTGCATTACTATTCATAGTTTCCTGTTTCATGTCTGTGTAACTGATCTGTGTCATAACTCTCGCACGTTGTCATCATCAGATTTAACATTGTCATTAGTCTTCTTCTGTTCCGCGTTAATATGCCAAAGCTCATATGCGCTTTTATTTATGCCTGGTGATTTCTCTGGGTCACAATTATTTTGTAATGTCATAATTAGCTACATATTGCATTTAAAAATAAAGTGCACGGGTATGTATTCATCAACCTCACATTTTTTTTTAACAATTGGGGCTCCAGTTTACATTTCTTTATTTGAATGCTTGTTTAGGCTCACTTATTTATTATTTCCTCATTTATGTTATCTTTCCTATTTTTTGGCCCTGGAGACTGGAGCTGGTCTCCACTCCGGCCCCTAGCCAAAACGTTTAGAGAACCCCGCTTTAGAGGGTGAAATTGCTACCCTACATGGACTTCTCAATGGTGATAGCACACTCACATCAATCCTGCTAGCTTTTGTCCACTAGCACTAATGGATACAAAACACGAATCCGACCGAGTTTATGGCCTAGCTTTGCAGCACTCGAAGGACCATTTGGCCAGCACAGCGTAACTGCTAACTCTGGGTTTTTAAATGGGAATCGTGCCACCGATTACATCCATATGTGGTGGCAGCTCTAATGGGGAACTGCACCAAATTGCTCCAAACTAACGAGTGTGACGCTTGGAAATCAGATATTTTGAGCTCCAAAAATTGCTCCAAACTAAAAACTGGCTGGACCACCCCTGACTGCACGAAAATAAAATGGGCTCTCACTCGCGCTGCATCCATTCATCTTTGCGACAGCCCCGTTGAAGCAGAAACGTTTGGTGGTCGTGAGCAACGTTACTAGATCCAACTCAGTTGTGGAACTCCGCTCCCGAGGGGTCCCTTTGCGTGGCGCCTGTCAGAGGGCACGCGCTCCGCATTAATACTCGCTATCATCATTGACAGTGCGGTTCTGGCCTCTCTTATGGGCAACAGCAGCAGACAACTTTCAAATTGTTTCTACTGCTGTTGGTAGTCACATTTTTACTTTTTACTGGCGAAAGGGCAAAAACTAACCCAAAACCATGCTGAACCTCGAGAGGAGTCGGGACTCAAAAGCAGCCGCGGAGCGGTAGCAGACGAAAACGCGTGGATTAATGCGCCGGCAGCGCCACCTAGCTGCAAAAAAATAGGACACGGTTTTGGACTTCCTCCAATGTACAGCGTTTATGGGAAGTTCCATAACTGAGTTGATCTAGTAACGGTGGTCGTGAGGGCTTGCCTAGGCTTAGCGAGCAGTAGGAGTACAGCCTGCCACATCCCATACCTGTCTGGTGGCCTGGACACCACACCAGAGTGTGGCATGACCCTCACGGATCATTTAAGAAGCCTAGTGCATTGAGGAGCTGACGGACCTCAGAAAGAATTCTAGCGGCATTTATGCCGCTAGGATTGCTTCAATTTTGGAACGAGTCTATCGTCTAGAACTTGGGTTTGCAAGCGGAATTCCTAGTAAGTGACGGGGGGGCCCCTCCAGGGGTTTCTTGGGCACCCAGGTTCTCTCGATTGTTCTTTGCCTTCCCGAGTAAAGTGTTTTCACTATATTAACCGATCCCAGTCGTGCATTGATATGTGACTACGAGCCGTCGCCTCTCTGGCGCGTACATTGTTGTTCGGAGAATCTGGGCCTCTCGACTCCCTCGTGCCCATTGCGGCCGAAGAATTCCTCGGCTGCGGTCGGAGGCGGGCGGCCGTCGCTCCGGACCAGAAAGCCCGAGGCATAGTCCCCAGTCCGGTGGCAGTCTCTAGATCTATGGCAATGCAAAACATGCTCGGTGGCCGCGAGTCCCCGGGAACCACCGTTGCTCTTGGGATGCCTGGAGCACCGTTCTGCACGCTTTTACAGGGGCATGGATCGGGAAGAGGAGGCGCTTCTTACGCACGGCGACAGCATCGAGAAGGCGGCGGAGAACTTCAAGGTGATTGCCACTTCCGGATCCACGGTGGCAGGTGGGAATTTGGCTCTTCTAAAATGCGTCGGCATTTATTGACCCGGTGCATCTAGCCGTCTTTAGTTTGGACCGGTTTGGATTGGACTGGACCGGTTTCGCTTCAATCACTCGTTACATTCTTTCGTTACGTTAGTGTTGTGTATAATACGAGCAACATGCCGCCGCTTTGTGGAACTTCCTTCGGCGCCACTCAGGCGATCACGTAGAGCCGCCGTCCCGCCGCCGCAGCATCCGGAAATGGGGTTACCCGAGCCGCCCGCGATGCGAGCACGCTTGGATCAAAGCAGTTCATACTCAGCCACCGACTGAGCAGAGCCTCCCTCCAGACACGGGCAGACACGCCCTAACATAACAGTTAGTTTGTTCGTTCGTTACATCCACTTTCTTTCTGACGAGGGGAAAATACTCTTCTGGCACGCTTCCAATGACGCGCTGCGGGAGGGAATCGAGCGGTCCGTGGCGAGTGCACGGCGTACGTGACAATGTGAAACCAAAGTGCAGCGACGACGCCGTCTCTGTGAAACCGCCAACACCCGGGAGAGAGAATTGGCTCTTTGAAGACAACAGTATGCAAACTGTGGGCGGCGATTGAGGGAACCTCTGGTGGCTGCATCCCAAACCGCCGACGTTTAAGAGAGCTCTTTGACCACAGCAGTATGCGGACCGTTGGTAGGCTGGAATTATTATCCTTCGCCGAGTCGAAACCCCGCGCTAAATGGTAACACATTTCGTCAAAAATTCACCTAATTTTTTTCTGAATCCTGTAGACATCTTAAAACTTTGCCTCACATTTTTCTCGAAAATTGCGCATGCTTTCGAAGCGACGCAACGAGTGAATGTGGTGCCTACAGTCCTAAACTAAGAAGCTACCTTCGTAATAGGTGCCTAGTGCCGTGTTAAACCTGATTCAGACATTTGCTACGGAGAGTTGTCGGGCACGGTGTACTGCAAAGCAGTCTATGTAAGGTACAACCCCGTTCAATCTCGTAATTCATACTGGTTAATTTAAACTAACGCACAAGTCCCGTCAAAGTCCTCCGTAGGGGAAAAGCTCCCGGTATTTGAAACTCACAAAAATGCGTTTCCGTTATTCAACTTGCATACCGCCCTACACGACTGCATTGGCCCCACTACCTACCGCTAGATGGTGCCGGTTGCCGCCCAACTCTGTGTTCTGCCGTACCTGCCCATCCATTCATTGCGTCGGGCTTCGCGCCACGCTGCCATGCTGCACCTCGGTACCTTTATGCGCTTGTTCAGTTTCGCTCGTTTAGCTCCGAGCCGTACATACGGGGTCATCCAGAAAAATTTGGACTTTTCCAGATTTCGTCTTGCAACAATATGGTGAAGCTAACTGACCATGTTGCGCTTCTGCGCCCACGTGATTGGACAGCGGACCATCGCGTGATAAACAATTCGCAACTTGCTCAAGAATGAGCGGGGAATACGACCGAAGGGCAGCAATACTTGAATCGCTTCGCGCCGGAAAGTCCCCTAAGAAAATCATTGCGTCGTATGGCTATAAAAAGACGCAAGTTTACAGCATCGCCAAGACGTTCAGATAATCTGTCAGCCAGGAAGACGTTACGGCAGATGAAGCAAAGCGCAGAAAATGGTCAATATTCATTTTATCTTTGCCTCCGCGTGTTTTCCTGAATATGGTAAATTTTCGGGATTTATCTCGACGACCCTGTAGAGAGAGTTTGGCCCTTCATTGCGAAGTATAGGAGGCAAATAAGGAGGCGCCATTGGTTGAAAGCGGGCTGGGCGTGTTCCAGGATGTCTTCACAAATTCAAACGCGGCCAACCAGACGAGGGGTTGCAAGAAACAAAGTAAGTGCGTCGGAGTAACTCTCGGTGACTGAAAATGTGGGGCACGTAATGTTTCGATCACGCCAAAATCAACAAAATCAGTCCGCCAGGCGCCGAGGGCCGGGAATATGTCGTCCGAGTGGTCGGGCTCCTCTCGAACAAAACAAAGTTTGAGCGGCACATTCGTTTCTTACATCCTTTTGCGTGATCATAATCGAAGCATCATGTGCACCATATGTTCAACCGTGAGGAGTTACGCACTTATTAAAACTGTTTCTCACTACCTCCGCTAGGGGATTAATTTCAGCTTCTGGTTGGCAAAGAGAGCTTGTCAAGCCCTTTATCTGCGTTTGGTGCGCGCCCTTGCTCTGGTTGGCTACGTTCGACCAAACTCTCCCTAGATACGGCTGTGGTTTAGCTTTGGCCGTCCTTTCCTTTTGTTTTCCTCCCTCTGCATTTGCTTGCAGAACCTGGCGACTATTACTTTCCAAGAAAATAGGCGGAAGGTAATTGCGGGCGTGTTTGGCTAATGAGAGGGAGCCGTTTCAAGCCTTCCCTCGTCTGCTCGGCGCCGAGCGTGGCCCCGCTTCTTGGACTTGGCTACTTTGAATTTCACTTTTACCGTTTTAGCGTCCCCTATACACTGTTGTTAACGAGCGTGGGTGGTACTTTGCATCCCCCTCTGCCCTGCAGCAATTGGCAACGAGAAGATGCGTCTGTACGGGGTGCAGTTCCACCCGGAGGTGGACCTGACGCCCAAGGGCAAGGCCATGTTCTCCAACTTCCTGTACGACGTGGCGGGCCTCTCAGGGAACTTCACCCTCCAGAGCCGGGAGCTGGAGTGCATCGATTACATCCGACGCACCGTGGGCAACAGCAAGGTCCTGGTGGGTGGCCTTCCGGCACTGCTTCCCTCCAGACCCAAACAATTGGAAGCAACAAAATTGGATTCCAGCGAGTGTGACCAGGCTATCGTTAAATTTGTGGCAAGGGTGCACGGTAATCAAAGATTTTGAATAGTTTTGAATTTTTATGGGCACCTCCGTTGCCCAAAAAATCTTTCTTAATGAGGGTCGTCCATAACGAGGAGATAAAATTCGCCTATTTGCCCGGATCGTCCTTGAAAAATTTTTTTCTATGAAGCTCTATTACCGAGATGTGGCCGCAGTCGGTCAGATTTATTCGGGATATGAATCGCATTTATAATTTTGAAGCGGCAATCCATCGTTAATTCGACCTGAACGGGACATCGAAATTTCGTCGAATTATACTAAGGTGGAAGTAAAAGAAGAGTGAAAAATTGCAGTGGCTTAGCTCGGCTATGTCAGGATATACGTAGTGTAAGCTTAGGTTCAGCTGGTTATTCTTAGCTTTCCTGGTTGTCTAGGATTAGCTTGATTATCATGCTTAGTGCTGCTACAATGACACACACACGGTATACACATTATGTGACTACTTCGGGATCCGATGAGTTAAGCTTCTCCGCTCTTCTTATTGCGGAGGAGGCGCCGTGTGACCGAGCTTTCGGTTGCACGTCAAAGGATCCCCAGGTGGTCCAAATTAATCCTCAGTCCTCCGCTGGGGCATGCCAGATGCCCGTCGTTGGTTCGGCCAGCTGTGCGCCGTGTTGTTATGTATCAAGCAACCAAGCTGCCGCCCAGAACAACCAGACAGCGCGAGCCATGATCTCGAGCGGGTGCATGTGTGCGGCGCGTGCATCAGGGACTGACCTAGGTGCCATACCAATCTTGCCGTTCCGTCACTGCTCGTCGCGCATGCGCAGCATGGCTCTCCAGGAGCCATGCGAAACTGCTCAACCTCGGCCAGTGTAGCTTACGCTACAAGAACTATCGAGTCGAGTTGTTTTTTGTCGCCCAGGTTAGTCCGGGATGTTCGGTGCCGTTTCCGCTTAAAATGTGCTCATGACGGCACATCCGGGAGACTGCCGACATTCTATGCAAAAAGGCTAAACGCCGAACGTGATAGAAAACCCCGAGGCTCTGCTGGAAGAAGGAGATAAAATCGGAGATTCGCAGAAAAAGGGACACTGATGTCTCAAATTGACGCAATGTCTCTCCCCCTTTTTTTCTGTGTCTCTCGTTATTTGGTACTTTCGCCTATCTCGGGGTCTACTAGCAAGCATATTGGATGCGCTTGAAGCATTCTCTTAGTGGGAAGAGGCGCAAGCATCTCTCTCAAGGTCTCGTCTAAGAATTGGTTTTACATTTAAAATGCGATCCGTCCCCATTGTTGCCGGACCGTCGCAGTTCTTCCGTCCGACACGTGATGCGAGGGTCCACTTTTTCCACCACAATGTTGAAAAGATATTTGCACCTGCTGAAGCCACTTCGTAGCGAAAATCTCGCGTTTTTCTTATTTGCGCGGTTCTCAGGCCTGCATCCCGGTGTCGCCGTGCGTACGCCAAAATCGCTAAATCGAATTGTACAACGCAAAGGTCCATCCGTGTTCAAAATGACGCTTCCATTTCTTCGTCGACATTTACGTGTGCTCACCGGGACTTTGTAATGCGATTGTACGGAACGAAAAGCCGAATTAACACGAATAGTCTCACGGGAATTGGTTTGTGGCGGGTGTGTGCGCTATTAATCGGAGAGTTGTACCGGACGTTTAATCCGCAGTTACAATTTTGAGAGTAGTGTCGCGGAATTTGTACCGGCTTTGAGAAGGAAAGTCCGGCGATCGGACCGGCGAGAGCGAAGCCGGCAACACCCACGGAGTGCGGGTACGGTGCCCAAAATGCGCCCCTCTTGGTGTTACGCCGCGTGCTAGCGTCGCGCCTGTGAGACGCCTCGAGACGCAAAGCTGGCGCTGCGTGGATCCACTGGCTTGGACGTTTGGGGCCCAGGCCCAGCGTTATAGGTTTGGCAGAAGGGCGGGTCCCTCCCTCAGATGCTGGTGAGCGGGGGCGTGGACTCGACGGTGTGTGCGGCCCTGCTGCACAAGGCCCTGCGGGAGGACCAGGTGATTGCGCTGCACATTGACAACGGCTTCATGCGCAAGGAGGAAAGCGTCCAGGTGGAGCAGTCGCTGCGCCAGCTGGGCCTGCGGCTGCGGGTGGTGGACGCCTCGCACCAGTTCTACAACGGCACCACCACCGTGCCCATCGACCCCCGGGAGCCCCAGCGCAAGCGCACCACCCGCATGCTCTGCCAGACCGCCCACCCCGAGGAGAAGCGCAAGATCATCGGCGACACCTTCATGCGGGTGAGGACCCCACCCGGGGTTTATCTCGAGCGTATCTCGAACGTATCATCTACCCGCACTGGCCTGTTCAAGATGGGCTGCGCTCGCAGAACACTACGCCGTACAGCCAGTGCGGGAGGAGTGGGTGAACCGAACGGGCCTTCTGTTAGCACTTTCTCGCGTCGGTTGAAACGTCGTGGCACCAGTGTGCGCCCTCAACCACTTCCGGTTCTGAACTAGATGGCGTGTTTTGCGGTATTTGCGAAATCAAATCTTCTGGAAGTGGCCACCTATAGCACTGTCAGATTTAATTCACTGCTACAGTAAAAGACTGATGAGTAAAAAATGAGTAAATATATACGTGAACTGGAAATTCGCCGGACTATGCCATAGATGGCACCACTGTTTGTTGCCAAACAAAAAAAGAGTGAATATTGAAATATGCTTCCAATATGCAATCCTTAGTTGCCAGACTGGATTGACTCCAGCAACATGGTTTGTACATGAATGTGGCGCACCGCTAAAGAAAAGGTCTTGCCATGTTTTTCGTACTAGAGTTTGTAGAGGCAAATTTCGAATGGAAAAACTGGCCCGCATTTCTGCAGTGCTTCGCCGAGGACCGTGTCAAAATGATATGGCGCATCGCTGTTTCTTCTACGAAGGCCATATTCGACCAAATAAGTGGAAACGAAGCTCGTTCCCTCACTGGGCTCTCTGTCTCTTTCCACAAGCTTTTGGTCGCATTGAATGGGGGCCTGCTCACTACGGAGAGAAATACAAGCTAAGGCCTGGCACAAAACGTGGCGTCTCCCTGGGATAAAAAACGGCTGGCAGACGAGCCCATTGGAAGACAATGTAAGCGTTGATTAGAATGAGATGTAATGGAGTAGATTGGAATTAGAATATAATGTACCTCGTAAGGAGACGGCAGAATTAAATATATCGGAACGAAATGTCTCGGGTGTGAGGCGTGTGGGACATCCCGGAAGGAAGTGTGCAGTGGTGAACCTTCTGTTGGCTTTCCCCTTTGGCCCAGGTTGCCAACGAGGTGATTGGGGAGCTGCAGCTGAACCCGGAGGAAGTGTTCCTGGGCCAGGGCACCCTGCGGCCGGACCTGATAGAGAGCGCCTCGCACCTGGCCAGCGGCCAGGCGGACGCCATCAAGACGCACCACAACGACACGGACCTGGTGCGCCAGCTCAGGGCCAAGGGCCGCGTGGTGGAGCCCCTCAAGGACTTCCACAAGGACGAGGTGCGCGCCCTGGGACGCGACCTGGGACTGCCCTCCGAGCTTGTCCAGAGACACCCCTTCCCAGGTGGGCATCGGCCGTCGGTCGGGCACTTTAGAGCCGGGGACAAAGTCCTCTCTGGACGTCTGTTGCTCTTGCAAAGGAATCTCGTTCCAGGGACAGTTTTGGGAGCTCAAATGCTTACGAGTACGGCTAAACTTTTTAGAAATGTGTCTTGTCGCAGTAACCCGCAAAAGTGGGATAAAGCTACGTGCCACTTACTTATAAATGGGATTCTCTGTTTTTGGAGTTTATCGTTTGTCGAATTCAGAGGGTGTTTTTCCGAGTTTATTTTTTGGCAAAAATACGAAGTTTATCAGAGTTTATTTTTGTTTGATTCCCAATTCGGAGTCAAATCCAGCAATATTTTTCATACAAAGAAAAACAACAAAAAAGAAACGGGGTGTAAATGTGAGCTAGATAAATAAAACGCGCTCGTATCAATGAATATTTCTTTACCTGGGTTGGGCGTTGCTGCCATCGCCATTGGCAAAATTAATTTGTCCCACGACAAAAGCTGCGTGCAAGTGTTGCTTCGACAAACGTCAATAGCTCAAAAATCAATAAATTCCCGCAGGCAGTTGCTGGGAAGCTCGTAGTCATCCCATCCTGTTCCATCAACCTACCCAGCGGCTGTGCGAGGTTTAGTGCCAAAGGATGGTAACGGAGAAGCTTCAACTGCCCCCTCTTCCCCATTTTCGCAATTTCTCCGGTTCATAGCTTTCACTGTTACAAACACACAGCCTCTCCTTCCTCTAAGAAGCCCAAGTAGTGTGGTCCAAACTGGAAACCAAATTAGTTGCTTTTGTCCTGACCTGAAAGTACAATGACCTGTTGTCCGGAATGAACCTTGTTGCGATAAGCGGTAATATCCTCTTTGTCAGTGGTCCAACGTTTGAAAGATAACTGTGTGTGGCTTTCTGAGGACCATTGACACTGTGCGCTGTTCGAACCTCAATAATGAATAATTATTACCATATTTTTTATGTTTTTAGGATAAATGAAGTTTATAGGATAAATCCGAATTAACCAAAATTTTACCGGTGGGTGTTTTCCAGAGTTCTTCGGTTTTATCTGGAAACACATAACCCTACTTATAAAGCGCCCCACAACGTCTCGAGGAGTAGGTGCTGCGATCGCCGATCAACTGTTCAGTTTCCAGTGCAGAAAGGAAGATGGGTGCAGCCTCGTTTTAATTGGGCGCTCCACTCGCTGGCGTCGAGGCAGGGATGATACGTGTGGCGTCTTCATTGAGACTAGATACACATATATTTGTATGTTTGTTCACATAATTTTGGAAAGTGTGATTGCAACTGACCTAGTAGTAAGTTTGTGTATTGTTTGCCTTTTCATTGATATTTGTTTTATTCCATGAACTTGGTTGTAACTTTGAAACTGTGTAGGTGCTGATATTGTAACCGATTGGCTACAAGATAGATGTATCGTGTAGCTGGCTGGTGAGGTGAATCTATAACAGTAGTTTGAAGCGCGTCTCGTTTCGTCGTATTTCCCCTGGACGGACAGATTGTACCAACTCTCGGCAAGACCACTTGACTCGAGAGTTGGTCGTCGGGGTGTGGCGTACAAATTTCTCGTCATTTCATTCTCGCTTTTACTGAAAGGAAGCAACGTCTCGAAATTTCACGGGATAAATAGAACCGGCTACCTCCTAAACCACCTTTGAGGCAAATAAGCAATCGCTACGTGCAGGCTCCTGGCTTTTCCGGTTCAACTTATGGCATATCTGAATGTCGGTGTCACTCTGCATAATCCAAACCAAGAGTCCTGGTGCTTGCAACAATTAACGTTTGTCTGCGGCCTTTAGAAGATGAGCCGGAGGCACCCCCTTGGTCGGGGTTCGACGTACGTAACCGGCGCCCGTCCGTCCCCGGTCGTTCCTTCGCTTCCTCGACAGTGCGTTTGAGTCGCGTTCCGCGTGGCTCTCTCCCGAGTCGGCTCATGTCTGTTTGGATTGTGTGAAGCTTCGTCGACATGTTTGGTTTTTCAACCCCTCTCGTTGATGTCTTTCTGCAGGGCCCGGTCTGGCTGTGCGCGTTCTATGTGGCGAGGAGCCTTACATGGAAAAGGACTTCTCCGAAACTAGCGTCATGGTCAAGATCATCGTAGACTACTCCAATGCGCTCAACAAGGTACCCCCCGTTCCTCCGGCAGCCTTCGCGAGCCGTCTGGTTCCGAAAGCCTTTCGAGGGCTTCTGCGCTCGAGAAGTCTCACGATGCGCTAAGAGCAATGAGAATGCTTTGGAGCGCAGCTCGTAGGCGCCCGTTTCCGGGTTGAGCGGCGTTGGCGTTGCTGTCGGCGTCATTGCACGTTGCATTATGAGACGTTTCCCATAATGACATCACACGTGACGTCATGTGCGACATCACGTAAGGTCGCACGTGAAATTTCGCGTAATGTGTCACGTGACGTCACCAAAGGGGAGGAGGGCATACTCTCCCCTCCCCTCCTCCTCCTCAAGAGCTGCACTCCAATTCGGCTTTACAAAGATTTGCAAACATCTTTAATTTTTTTTTTCATTTTTAAAAGGTGTACGAGTTATGTTGTAGTTGTAGGGTTTACCAAGCACTCCGTCCAGGCTTTGGGTGGGCGAGACGTAAGCGATAGATAACAAGGCAGTGGACAACCTGCATGACGGAGCCTAGCGTGCCGCCTCATTGAAAAGAGCTCGTTGTTTTTGAGGCGGTATGTGTTTTTAAGTCGTTTTCTATGAGAAAGTTATTGTCATGGACGAGCGTCACGAATGATAGAACAAGCGTTATGCAACGTTGTATAAAGCTGGTAAAGGCTCGCGTGAGATCAACGTATAAGAGACGCCCCAGCAAGGCTCAAACCTGGGTCGATAGCAGTCGGATACTGTAGCCACTGAGCTGCGAGCACGGCTGCTCTGGAGGGCTAAATGATTTTATTGAAATGCAGACGTGCCAGCGGCAGTGGCATGTTTTGAATGAAAAAAATAAAACGAAAGAATAAAAAAGAAAACCATAAAATTAACGAGAATACTATAAAAATAAAATAACTAGATAAAAATAAAATAAAGAAATGAAAAAAAAAAAAGATAGTAGGAAGGTAGAAAGATCTAGCCCAGACAACCCACGGGGTGTCGGGTCTCTGAGGGGCCGGTGTGTCTCTTGTGCGTCTGTGCAGAAGCACTCCCTGATGAACAGAGTGCAGAGTGGCACGACGGACGAGGAGTGCGAGTTCCTGACGCGGCTGTCCCAGCAGTGCCGGCTCACCTCCACCCTGCTGCCCATCAAGAGCGTGGGCGTTCAGGTAGGTTTCTCCCTCCCTCTCTCCCTCCCTCATTCGGCTCTCCATCACTAGAGACACCCTATATATATAATGGGATTGCACGGATATTTATTTATCTATATAAAGCAATTACGGGAGTGGAAGGAAAAAAAAAAAACTTGTTTCACCTTGCTATATACGCGCAAAAGTAAACTGTCGCAACGTATGCGAGTACAGGTCGTAACAATGGACACTCTACACTTTCCGAGAATGTTTGAGGGAAAAATGATCGGCAGACGCTTAAAGCTTCAATGCACAATAGACTCCCCAGCATTTTCTGAAAGGCAGCAATGTGTTCTATGTTCACGGTTTCACCCGGCAGCTCGTTTCATTCTTTTCCAGTTCTAACAAAAATATCGATAAGTGTCATTGTTTACACGTTGCATTTCAAATGTTCTATACTGTGTATCCCCTGCCTAGGCTGAGTTTGTAAGCATGCAGCATGCAAGCAACTGACTTGGTTCAGTCCTACATTGAAATAATACAACGGGCAGCCTTTTTTTGTATTTGTTCTAGTTTATCAACTGTGTTGTTTCTAAAAGGGTCTCACACAACACAGGCGTATTCCAAGTTGGTCTTGCTAGAGCCGTATATGCAGAAAGCTTTACACTGTACGGAGCATGCTTTAAGTTGCGCTCAAAATCGCAACTTTTTCGTAGCCTTACAATACAAATTATCAATGTGAGGTTTCACCTTTAAATCTGAAGCTATTGTAGGTCCTAAATACTTTGTTTGATCTGCTGTTTTTAACGAAAGATTTTCAGTTTTATAGGTATAAGTAGGAATGTTATTTATTTTTTTCTCATTATTTTGACAAATGCAGTTTTGCTGTCTTTTTGACTCTGCACACTGGTGTACAGCTAGTAGTTGTCCGTGGGTTTTTCCTAGAGACACTTTGTATGGCAGCTTTAGTTGCCAGAATAACTCGAATGAAATTGTGCAAATATTCAAGTTTCCGAATAGCAGTAGTTTAGAATAATACACTATTTGATATCACGTGGACATAAACTACAATATTCTTATTTTTCCAAGTATTGATTGCAACCCCTTTGAGCATCTGTGCGATGCAGAGAAGCAACATCCATGAAGCTCGCTTCCGCAGGTGTTGCTTCTCCGCCATACACTAGTGCTCGGTGCACGGACTAACCTGCCGTGATCAATACTTAGCAAAGTACAGGGTTTTTCCGAAAAAAGAGAACTGTGTTTTCAGGCCCGCTTAAAAAATCTATGCGAAGCACAAAGCTCTAACTTTGTCAGAATGTGACCCTAGCAATTGGGATCCGAAGCGAAAGTTTGGAAACATGATGCTACCTGCATCAAAAGATAAGTGAGAAAGACTAAATTTGTCTACGAGACAACATCTGCCTACGCCTAATATCGTCGAAACAAGGACTGACACTGTGGACGCATGTGGAATTAATGTCGGTGAGAAACACTAATTAGCAAGAAAAATATATTATTTTCTTTCTCAATGACAAGGTTTTTTTCACTGAAATAGATGCTACAGGTGCCCACAATGTAATTTCTTGTTTGGACGATATTGGGTTTTGGGTCGTTCTATCTCAACTGCCAGAGTCACATTCTCACGGAGTTTGAGCTTTCTGCGATGCAAAGTTTATTTACCCTGACCGAAAAACACGGTTTCCTTTTCTAGGGAATGCAGCATACAAATATTTGAGCCATGTGCTTAAAAGAAAAACACCCTTCCATAGCGGGATGGTGCATGCACGTGCCTGGCGTATTTAAAATGAAACAAACTTTGCGAATATAGTCGCCGACCAATTATTCGGACTTTGCAGGGACCAAAAAAACGTCAGAATAATAGAGGAGTCTGAAAAATCTGCAGAATGAAAAACTTGCCTTTATTACTTCCAAGTGGGCTTAAAATAGCCGTAAATGGTGCCTTGCTTCAGGTTACGCCTCTGTTTGCGTTCAGCAACTTTCTGTTAGCTTGAGAATCGCTGCATTCTTTTCTAGCGTTATAGTCGGGTACTTCAGAAGAACAGATGGGGCCATGACGTCCAAGCCAGCATTGTCCGAACCAGATGAGAGGCGCGAATCCACGAGCGCAAAATGGCGACTGGCGACAAAGGGATGAAAGGAAACAAAACAAAATGATAATGATGATGATGATGACATGCAGCTAAATGGAAAAAAAGGGCTAGCATAGCGTCACGTAGCGGTAGGAGTCGGGAGTACTCAAGTAGCGCGCCAAACCAAGCCAATTCATTTGCAGCCAACATAAAATTCCAAAATGGTTCAAAATGGCGGCTTCTCGGTGGTGTTTCCCGCTGATCGCTCGCGGCGATTTGTCCGTATAATCGAACTTTCGGACTTGAAGCTGTCAGAAACATTGGTCGTGAATATGCACTATTTCTATGGGGTAAGTCGTGGTTCCTCCTTTAGGTCCGAAATATCGAACAAGCCCGAATTATTGGAGTCTGAAAAAACGGTTGGCGACTGCATTGGTACCTACATTGCGGTAAAATGTAATTAAACTGGCTTTTATGCATGAGCAGATGTTAGGCAGAGGTGTCCCGACAACCTACGTTAATGGTTCGTGATTGAAGAATAGATATTTAAATATAGCGACGATCTGCTAGGTATTGTCGGGCATCTGCGTAGGTTTAATTTTATGTCAATTGAGTCGTTTACTTGCCATTCCAATGTAGGCATTGGGCTTTCTGAGGCCACAGTCAATAAATATAGTTACATTGAAGTTAGCTTAGCTTGGAAATGGAGATGTGGAAGCTTCCGACGCACAAAGTTTGCGGCGGACCTTGCGCGTCACCACACTGCGTCTCAAACTTACATGAACGCGCTCGGAGGTATGGAACGGTCGGACTGCTAGCTATCTGTTGCCGAGGGGATTTTCGGCACTAAAATGAAGATTACCGTTGGTGCTTCTAGCGCTGTCTGTCTAGTAGCTTTGCCACCTTGTTTCATTACTCTTACTCTGACTGCTGAGGCTGCCATACCGTATTTACTCGCATAATGAACACACTTTTAGAGCGCAGCTCTTAGGCGCCCATTTCCGGCTTGAGCGGCGTCGGCGTAACCGCCCGAGGTCTGTGACCCCCAGGCCTCCCCCGAGGTCATGTGACCCCCCAGGTCATGTGACCTCCCCGAGGTCACGTGATCCCCAGGTAATGTGACCCCCCCTTCCCCCGGAGGTCATGTGACCCCCAGGTCACGTGGTTTCCAGGTCACGTGACCCCTGGTCATGTGACCCCCGAGGTCACGTGATGATGATGACGATGACGTCATCAGTGACGTCACTGATGACAACATCCGCATCGTCATCGTCATCATCACTGATGACGTCATCAGTGACGTCACTGATGACGTCATCCGCATCGTCAACGTCATCATCATTGATGACGTCATCAGTGACGTCAAGTGACCCCCTGAGGCCATGTGACCCCCTTCCCCCCTTCCCCCGAAATCACTTGCGCCCCCCCCCTTACCTTCCCCTCCTCCTCCTCAAGAGCTGCACTCTAATTCGGCGTTACAGGGAGTTGTAAACGGCTTTCACTTTTTTTTCCGAAAAATTTAACCACATTTGGGGTGTGGGGGTGGGGGGCGTTCATTACGCGGGGTCAACTTTTTGAATTTACATACTTCGTGCAAATGTCATTTTAGGTGCCAATATGACATGGCAGGGTACTGTGGCACGTCTCCACTGACGGAGTCGCACCTTGGCTGGTCAAGGGCATGCCACTGTAACAATGCTCTATAAACTGCGAACCTTTTAAAGGGCGCTTTTGGCACGCCTTATGCCGAAGAAAAAGCGCCCTACGAAGCTCACTCAGCACAGAGAGTGACGCCAGGGTGTCTAGCAATTGGGAAAACCGCGAATTGTCAGGGAAATTTTAATTACCGGGAAAAATCGGGGAATTGTCAGGGATATTGTCAAAAAGCGAGCCCAGTTAGTGGAAATGAGCCGGAAACGCCATCGAGTGCCCTGAGCAAAGACTTGAGGACTTGGGGGCAGAAAAGTAGGAAGTCTGCTCAGAGCGGAGCACGGGCTCTGCTCACCCCATCTAGAATGTGCTACACGATGCAAAGAGAACAGCCGACCAATCCAGTACCAGCCTTGGATTGGATTGAGGGCGCAACACTACGCTAAATCCAGTTAGAGCTACTAGATTTAGTAACAAATGGGAAAGCCTCAGACCCCAATTTAATCCAATCCGAAAGTATCCGAAAGTGTCCATTTTATTAACAAGGCATGTGTGGTTAAGCGTCGTGTTTTCATTGTCTTTCCGGAACTGGCCTCTTCACTGACGATGTTGGCGGCAAGAAAGGGCTAATTTAATTCGGACTGGACAAACCCGAATATTTCGGAATATGAAAGTTGGATTAAGTCCGTGCAAAATGATCCTCACAGTGCTCAATGCTCAATGGCTTGTGTTGTAATGGTCTTATATAATTAACTGCCTCTACAGTGGTCAGGGAATTTCACCTGAAATTGTTAGGGAAAACCTGGAAAAGTCTGGGAACTTCAAATTGATAATTTGCTAGACACCCTAGACGCGACCGTTCTTAGGCCTAGCCATTTTCACGACATCGCTGTCGAAAAGCAGGTCATAGACGGCCGCGTGTTTGTTGACATCAATGCATCCGATGGACGAAGCACATCCGGGGCTGGGCAATTCTTCGACCCCAACTCTTCTAGGCGTGCGCGCCGCTCTGTTTCACGGCTGGTCACATCCGCAACCACGTAATTGCAGCCATTACGAGAGCGGCTTGACTTGACTTGGATTGGCTTGGCCTGGGGCTTGGTGGCTAGCCGGCTAGCTAAGTTGGACGCAGTTCAAGACTCCCGGAGCCGAAAATTAAAAGTGTGTTCATTAGGTGAGAAAAAAAAGTCCTAATATTGATGGCCGTTGTGGGGGGTGCATTTATTATGCGAGTAAATACGGTATATGTGGTTGCTCTGGTTTTTTTAAACCTCGCAATGATAGTAGTATGCCACTAAAATAAAGGCCCAACTCTGTTTAGAGGGACCGTAAAATTATTTTTTCACTTTTGGCCTTTCTGTACTCGGAATAAATGCTCCACATTCATGAGCAGAAAAGGCATTGAAATTTTGTTCCCAGGCACGAAATTTGGCGATCGGGACTAGACTGGTCAATGGGCCCCGTCGGCACGATCGGTTCTTTGCACTCGATTGTTTTCTCTCGGTAGAGTTCTCTCAAATTCAGTCGTCACGAGTGATAGGTTGTTTTACCGAAATTGCATGTGGGAGGGTCGTCTGACTCCCAATTGTCATGCCCCGTTTCACAGTGCCCATAAGTGAGCGCTAGGGTAACGTGGCAATTGAGCGCCCACCTAAAGTTGTAAGTAATCCTCGAAAAATGGCGAATGTGTAATCATTACATCTGAAAGCGTAAAAAAAAAAAAAAAAGAAGCAATTTCTAAAACGGTCACACAGCTCGCGTCATGCATGCTTTGCGCTGCCCTTTTCGTGTCATGCCGGTGCACGCCTGTGAAGCTTCGCCGCCCCGCACCGGTGCACGTGCGTGAAGCTTCCGCATTTTTTTTGCAGCGTGCTCGAAACAGTGTTGGCGGCAATGCATTACAAGTAACGGCGTTACCGGCAGCGCCTTACTTTTTCCGGTAATGTAGCAACATACTCGTTACATTTTCAAAATGGTGACGGAGAACGTACTTACGTAACTTGTTTCTAGTTACGGGTAACGGAGTTACATTAGTTATTACACCTTCCCTTCTTCAATTTTCTTCCTGTTTTTAGGTGCCATAGCGTACGAATTCTAGCAGTCATTGTGCCTCTCTTTTCACCGCGCAAACACTCCCTTTAGAATAAACGCTGACGCCCTTTGTCCCAGTGTCCAAAAAGGCTGTCGTCGTCAATGGCAAATAATGCAAATGGCAATAAGCAAAAGTAGCGTGCCTTACTTTTTATCGGTAATGCATTTCTTTTATTTTGAGGTAACGTTTATTTGAGAGTAAAGAGTAACACGTTTGGTCACTTTTTGGCCTCCAACGCCGGCCGAAGCGGCCGACGCGGAGGAGCTCCTCGGTGAGCTGGGCGGACTCTGCCGGGTTAGGGGCCCAACGCCTCATTTGCCCGCCTCGGAAAGGTTTCGAAAGCGGGGGCGGGTGCTCGAAGAGGCGACACGCCGGGCGTCTGACGGGGGATCACGCACTGCAGGGAGACCGGCGCACGTACAGCTACGTGGTGGGCCTGTCTTCGGCCGAGGAGCCCACCAACTGGGAGGACCTGATGCGGCTGGCCAAGCTCATCCCCAAGATCTGCCACAACATCAACAGGTGGGCGGCTTGCTCCCACCGGCGTAAAGCGCCCGGACCACGCGGTGCATTGAAGACTTTAGTTTTAAGTGCATTGCATTTGAAGCACCAGCTTTCAGCTAGCTGCCACCGAAGTCTTCGCGGCGGCCCCATTCGGCACCGTTTGAGAATATCCGTTCCTTTAAAACGAGCAGCACCCCGGTTTGATTGAGCGTCCGAAAAAGAACTGTGCCTGGTTCTGTGCCGCCTCTTGCTCGACGGGTATCTACCACACTGCCAAAGCTCGAGCAGGTTGACATGGCGATTGCGCTTTCGTCGTACAGTTCCGAGGACCATCTCTCAAGCTGTGAAAACGAAGCGCTTGCAGCTGGTGGCAATGAAAATGGGAAGGCGGCGAAACGCCAACCTCAGCCGTCGCGGGAAAGACGGATTTAGTGGCGGCTCCCGAGAGCTTTTGAGAAGCGATTCGGAGGTTGTCCGCTGCGCAAGTGTGGGTGGCCGCGTCTCTAGTCAATCGTGCGACCGCCACGAGTGGGGAGTGTGAATGCTTCTCGTGTCTGGGAAGTAGTCTCGGAGGTTTTACTGGGTGCTCGGTGGGAGGGCGCGTATTCTACGGCCGGCTCTGGCGAGAAGAGCTTATGGGGGTTCCCCGCAGGGTGGTGTACGTGTTCGGGGGCCCCGTGGCGTTCCCGGTGCAAGACGTGACGCCCACGTACCTGACGCCGCTGGTGCTGAGCACGCTGCGGCAGTGCGACCACCTGGCCCAGCAGGTGCTGCGGGCCTCGGGCCACGCGGCCTCGCTGTCCCAGATGCCTGTCATCCTGCTGCCCCTGCACTTGGACCGGGACGTGGTGAGCCGCCAGCCTCGTGCCAGCACTGCGTCGTGGTGCGCACCTTCATCACCCAGGACTTCATGACCGGTGTGCCCGCCACCCCCAACAAGCACCTGCCCCTCGAGGTGAGCCTGCCACCCCTCTGCACAGCCTTCTGCGACTCTTTAGGTGCGCACATGAATCGAACGATCGCGGCCACAGTTAACTGCGACGCCGCTCCCGAGCTCCCAGTAAGTGTTTGGTGAGTAACCTCACCACGGACCCCGAACCATGTATGTTCACCCTCCCACGTCTGCGCTGTGCGTGGCATTCCCGGGGAAAAGGGCATCCTGGTGGTTGAACCGAGCCCGGGATAGGTTTGGACCCTGCGGGGCCCCCGGGCGAGGCAATACGCCACTGGCCCAAGAACAGATTAGGCAAGAACCGTGCAAGTGATGGTTTGTTACCTCTTTGTGTTAAAGTCGTACCAACAATCTGAACTCCACCAATGGCGATTGCTGTGCGTGCCCTGCTGCTTCGAGGCGGCCGAAACGTATGCGATGGTGGCTAACGCGGACATCTTCCTCGTCATTTGCGACACGGGCTCCGTGGTAGGAACGTTTTCACCCAGCCTGTGTCGCGTGTTATTTCTGCAGCTAAACAATGACATTTGTGACTGGTCGTCGGAAAGCTTAGTCGGTTGAGGCATTGATCGGCTTGTCAAGTTTGAGCAGTGGCCATTTTGAAGGGCCGACCGTTTCGGGTGGGTCGCTCCAAAAATGCGAGTTCATCTTCCGCTCGTCAATTTGGAGCGGGTCCCACGAAGCAAAATTTTGCCTCCCTCGCGGATTTTGGAAGGCGCTCCGGATCTACCAGTGGAATTCACCATCAGTGGCAGGTGGCGCTAGCTGTTGTTCGACAATAATCCGACGACACTACAATTTGGGTACTAGAATCACGAAAAGGGAACAGTGTGGTTGTAAGAGTTAAATTGGAACTTGATGAACTCCCGGGCTTCGTCTCGGAGGAACCCTCGGCTGCTTTGGCGTCCTCCCCTCCATTCCGACGTGCTTGCCACGGAGCACTGGAAGAGCTGTGTTGAATGATGTTGCACACCCTGGGGAGGAAGGTGCGACTGTTTGATGCATAGTCGCACGTCCGTTCCTCGCTCGGCTCTATTTGGACTTGTGTTGCTCGATATTTTACGGCAGTTGTCGCGTCCCTCCAAAGACCGAGGTGGCAAAGTTAACCCTTTTGCGGTCAATCATTTATTTTTTTCTCAGAAGTTCCCCCTAGTGCTTGGGGTCCTTTCTTCATTAAAGGGGTAGTACAAAGAATAAGTTGGTGCGCAGGTTTTTTTTCTTGTTTCTTAAGAGGAGCGCATACACTGCCTGCAAACTCCAGATTGAGAAGAAACAAATCGAAATTTTGAGGGCGAAAATTCTTGCTTTAGTTCCGTTTGATTTTGCTTTGGCGTGTCCGCTTTCGTGACATTTCGGTGGTCTTGGACTCCCTGCCAGGTGTACAGTCGGCGGCAAAAGTTTGCGGGCGCGGGAGCGTCGGCAGAAATGACTGGTTGTGCCTTCTGACGGCGCGCGGCTGCTCTCAAGATTCACGCTTCGAGAATGTGCTTCCTTTCGTGCTCGAAGTCATGTCTTTTTACTCGCTTCTGCCTGACGCGCACGAGATAACCGGGGCCGGCGCAAGGTGCCGCTATGACAGCCATCATGCCGCGTGTCTGCCTCAGCCACCGTGATCGGTGACGGAGCTCGTGCATGCTACAGATAACATTTCGCGGCACCTTGCGCCAGGCCCTGTTATGTGGTGGGTGTCGAACGGAAGCGAGCTGAAAAAGCATGACTGCGAACGAGAAAGGAAGCGCCTGCGCAAAGCGTGAGTCTTGAGAGGGGCAACGCGCCTTAAGAAGGCGCAGTCAGTCTTTTCAGCTGGCGCTCCCGTGCCCCGCAAACTTTTGCTCCCGACTGTACTTTTTGGAGCTGTTTCGTCGGAGGATGCGCTCTTATCTCCGAAATCAATTCTAAGGAGCTTTGGAAGCCCGAATTGGAAGAGCTAGCTTTTCGATTGGCTTTACTGCCAGAGCAGCCGATGTGCGAATCGACCATCTTGCGTGTACCATATGCATGGAGCGTCTACTTTTACTGCTAAAAGAGTGCCGTGTTTTCCCCAGGAGGGAAAACACGGCACAAATACGACTATAGTTTCCTAAAGACAACAGGTATAGCAGAACCTTCCAGGTTTCGGGAAGGCTTACTTCTAGGCGGGAACTTTCGAACGCACTGTCGCGCTCGTTATTCATCCTCAAAGGGATAAATGCACGAGTGCAAAAGTGTTGACGGGAAGATTCGTATCAGCTGCTCGCTGCCAATAAACGGGGACGGTTGCAACTGGCAAAAAGAAATTTGGGCGACTAGTGAAGGCCCATTTAAAGGGGGTGAGTTTTCTACAGTCCCTGCATCTGTTGTACCTGAAGTAAAGGCTTTTCTCCACTTCCGGTCGGCTTTTGCCCAATTATTTTTATGCCAGGGGGAAAGCTTTTCTTTGCTCGTGTTTTTGGACAGAGGATTAGAGCGTGCTCATCACGTGGGTTTGGACAGCCACTCGCATGCTCTGCTGACTGTCGTCGGTCCCCCAATCTCCCGAAAACAGTAGGGGGACTAGACGACAGCGAGGAGGCGAGGCGGAAAGCCATGCTAATTAGCTGGCTCATGATCTCACTGAAAAGAAACGCATGTGCTGGAACGTTCGTGTTTTTTCAGAGAACTCTAGGGGTTTTTCTGTTGCGACGGCATTTGCTCTATTCTGTCTGGACAGCCTCGAATGTGGCAGAGGCCGTCCTTTGATGGTATTCCTCTCAACGTGCAGGTGATCAAGAAGATGGTGAGCGAGATCCAGTCGGTGAGCGGCATCTCCCGCGTCATGTACGACCTGACGCCCAAGCCCCTGGCACCACCGAGTGGGAGTAGCCGCGGGGAGCCTGTTTCCCGGCACCCTCTGCCGCTTTTTGTTTCTTTTTATAAATGTTTCAGATTTTCTTGTCCGGGCTCCTCGACTCTGTCTGCCCTCCCCGTCTCCCGCTTTTACAACTTGTTTGGAGTTGGAAGGAGGCGATCGGTCCGGAGGGGTAGAGGTCTGGCAACGAGGGCAGGGGTCTTGGAGAGGGGTTTTGCTACTGTAGGTGCCGTCTTTCTTGGAGGCCTCGACACGCCCCAGAAGCTCGCGGGGACCGATCCGGCAAGAGTGTGCGTGCGTGACCTTTTGCGGGCCCAGTGCCCGTCTGCGAGCAGTCGAGACGTTTGTAGGAGCGGGGTGGCCGGTTAGCTAGGAGGTGCGACGCGACCGGGAATCGCGGGTCTGCCGCCGAGGTTAGTGGGCTAACCTTCTCGCTTTGTCTTTCCGCGACGAACCTGGGAGGCTCTCGGTCGCGTGGCGAGCCGTTTGTTTTGCGGTCCGACCTCGCCCATGGAGAGAAGCGCCTAAGGAGTCGCGAAAGAGAGTACAAAAAAAATCCCGAATCGAAAGGGAGCCTTCCACTGCGATCGGTGGACGCGAGTTCGTCTCAGCTGTGCGGGGTCCGTGGCTGCGGCGATGGAGCGAGGCTCGGCATGTTTGGCAGCGGCACTCTCGCTCACTTTGGTTGGTCGTCTTTTTTCCTTTTTGACAAAATTTGTTTTGACTGTTTTACTTCTGTTCAACTTACGAATAACAATGCCTCGAATGGACAGCTCTCTCGCAAGATTGTCTTACTTGCCGCACCGAACGCAACGTGCCTCTGGCATATTTGTATTGCGAGTGGTTGGCTAAGGGGCGAATTGTGTTTTGGTCCTTGAGGTCGCAGTTTCTAGGCAGCTTGCTGAGAAATTGGGCTGTGTGTGGTAGAGCGTGGAAAGCCTTACCTACCACAAAGCATGTTCTGCTCAGCTTGGGTTTTTTCAATCTATGATGGGTGTCCCCCTCCCTTTGCTTACTGCGCCGGGGTTCCTTTAAGGGATTGTCTCGACTGTTTCATGGTAGAGTGTGGAATGAGTGTTTAGTTGGATAATGTCTATATGCATGATTGTGTACAGGCTATAAATAATTTTTAAGAAATTAAACTTGCGTTTCCACAACTTTTGCTCCGGCCTCTTCTGATTTGGGGCACTGCCTCGAGATGTATAAAATGTTTTGTTTTTTTTTTACTGCAAATCGGGAACAAGTAATGCACTTGTTTGTTATTAGGGTCACATCGGCTGTCACTGGAGTGAGTGGCATTACTTAGCTACTCCGATGTAGGATCGAAACGCAAATTTATAAGAAAAATGCCGGTTAATCTGATAACCTGGGAAAGTTGTGCACTTCCATCTCTTATAGGATAGCGCAGCCTGCAGAGGCTACAAAGGGGAGTTTCCGTAGGGCAGCTGCGACTTCTACGTCGGCACTATAGGGTGCAAGATGTTTTGCTTATTGTTCTACAATATGTCCATTTCTGCGAGCGGGTAGGTCCGATGCTTGCCTTCCTAGCAACAGTAACGCAATGTGTAGACTTGACACGTTAAGTGAAATAGACCGGCAAAAGAGTCTAGAGAGAGTTACAGATTTCAGAATTGCAAGCTGTTTTAACTGGCACCAGGATTTTTTATTGTCAGTTGCCTCCCCCGCATTTCTCTGTCGATATATCGTAAATATACAGGATGTCCCCCCACCCCCACCCCCCAAAAAAATAGTGTTTTTTCACTGCAAAAATAAACTATGTATGTATTGTTGAACGCTCATTCTGCACGCAAATGTAGTGCTACCGATCCAAACCAAATGCCAAAGTTTCGGAACTAACTGTTCCCTTATGTAAAAGTTACTAAAAGCTTTTTAAAGGGAAAATGGGGCCTCGTCTTTGCCGTTTTCGTTAACTTGTGCCATTCAGCCCCGTGTATTCCAGAGTCTGTCGCCATTTTTCCACTGAAAATTTGAATGAGCTAACGGTTTGTTCTGAAACCATGGCATCTGGTTTGAGCCGCCAGTGTACATTTAGGTGGATAATGAGTGTTCGGCAATGAGTAGTTCCTTTTTGCAATTAAAAAAAACCCACTAAATTTGAGGGGTGCGGCAGCTCATTACAAAAATGTTAACTCGCCTGATTTACCCGTACGCGCCGCTTCGCTGTGGCCGAATTCGCTAAAAGGAGGCTCATCGCCATTTTCTCTAAACAGGGTTCTCTATAAAGGCATTCGATAAACCGGGGTGGGTAAAACGGCGTTCGCTAAAACGAGCTTCTCTAAACCGCATGCCTCCGGTATATTTATATAAGTATTTGTACCTGTATTCCGGAATACTCTTTCGCCGTTTTTGCAGAAGTATCTCGAGGATATCCTTTTGCTTAAAAGACAAATGTATCTCAGTATTTGTATTCCCAAATACTTTTTGGAGCATCTCTGCCCAGCCCCGAGCTCTGCCGAGCACACGTGTCCGTGCAGTGAAAAAGTATTTCAAGGCAGCATGCTCTCGCGTGTAGTCTCCATTTCGCTCGCACTTACGGTAAAACAAACTGCTTCAAGCGATCACACGCTTGATTATCAATATTGCTTTGGTTTCTAGTTTACACTGTGATTTAGCTCTGATTAGAGAAAAGCCTACGCTACTGGCCACGTGTGCCACAGTCAACATAAAATGTTCACATGTGCCGCTCACGTGAGTAAACGTCTCTTTAAGAACAATTCTGACTGCGTAAAATCACGCAGCGAAAGTTTGCTACCAGTGCGCGCTTTGTGGCAAGCCCTTGACTGAGAAGATTTTCAGCCTACGGCACGTGGATTTTTTTGCAACCCAGCGTTGGATTTCTTCTGCTCGTTCTACCGCAAGCAATCGGGAGACGTAGCTTACACCACGTCTGAACGTAATAGATTACGATGGAGATGTAAACATTACAGCCTGGGCAGCACGTGTAAAAGCTTTAGTTTTCGATGCGCTCGAGAGTGTAAAGTGTAGTACTTTTCTATCTTCATCAGCGCGCGCGACATGCATATGTACACAATATCTGACTTAACGCCGCACTCCGCCCCTAACATGTATTTTAATATTTTTTGCACACAACTATTTGGTCTGCGCATATCACTAAACTAATATTGCTACGTTGCTTCAACTCTCAGGCAGCTATCCATAAAAGCAAAATAATTGATACGCTGCAGTCATTTAACTGTCCCTGCTCTCAGTTCAAAAAGTAATATTGATCATTTAATGGTGTGGGTAATTCTTTAACATTGGCATTACTCTTATGTTGTAAGCATAAAACTTTTGTGACGGTCCTATTTCGTGTTTACCAAACTGAATATCTACCAAAACTGAGGCTCATGTTTTGTTTTTTTTGTTTAGTGTTTTCAAGTTTTACGGTAGTGACTTAAAATGAGACACCTGACCAAAAGAAAATGGTTTCTTTGTTTTTACTTCTGGGCCCGTTTGCTCGAAGCGCTAACGGCTAAAGTTAGCCGCAGTACCTAGGAGATGGATTTTAAAATCATGTGATTGGCTCGGTAGGGATGCGGGAAACATGACATCGTTTCTCTCCTCTGTTACGGTATCAGCCTTGTCTGCATAGTTCAAGATCTTGTGGGGAATTACGGAGCGCTATCCGGGCGCAGCGGTGCGGAAACTGTCTACTGCAATTCCCTAATATGTCGTTGTAGCTGCAATATCGGGCGCGTTTTAGTCGGTAACGAATGGTGCAGGAGGCTTTCGCTTTGCCTTACCTCACTTAAATCGCAACGCATGAGCAATGACCTCGCCGCATTTCTTAGGTAGTCTTTCGATTCTGGCCATTCCTAAGCCCAAATGAACGCGATAATGGTCGGCGTGGCAACGTCTTTGGAAGAGTGGATTGCCTTCACCTTGGGCAATGCAGTGAAAACCGGGGCAACCTGTCTTGCATGCTGGCGCGTAGCGCTTCGCATCTGTCTTCTTTCTCTTCGTTTTCATTGCTTAGCGACAAGACTCGAACCTATGTAATCATAACGTTAAGCACTTGACATTCACGAAAACAAATTGCGAAAACGACCATAGACACCACAGAAACCATCTGAGAACGTACGCGACGCCGTATCCCATGTTACAGTAGTCATGTCCTCCGGATTTTGACAACAGCGCCACTCGCGGTAGTCTACACCGTGGTCTACACTTCTGGCTTCACCCGGCCAATGGAGCGCCGCCGACGATTTTTCCCATTTTTCCACTACCCCTATATTCTAGTTCACTGTACCGGTACCTACCATGCTGGTGGTTGAATCGACGGCCCTTCGCAGCGAGAGCAACGGTAAACTGCGCCGCTATCGGCTGTAGCAATTACCCCGTATCCCGATGATCGTCCGATCGTTTCGTCGGGAAAGGATGCGCCACGAATTATCGAGTTTGCGGGACGCATTTCATAGCGGCGAATGACGGCACTTTTCTACCGTTGTTTACGTTCGCGCACGCCTTTGCATCCGCTTTTGCTCGTTCGTGGTGTATATGGCCTTTGGTCTTCGTTGCATAACGCCGTTTTTACGCTTCGAGCGTACCTTCAAGGCTCCCGGCCGAATTCGGGCGAGTGTCGCGCCGCGAGCCCGCCCCGACGGCGATCGGTCGGTGGCGGTCCCCTTGTGCAAGCTCGCCGACCGCCGCCGCCGCCGGGTCATCGGTTCGTGCCGTCCGCGATACGATAACAGTTGCAAGGAGCGAAAGTATGCATGCGAGCCGGAGAAAACATATCATAATATAAACCCTGAGACAATGAGATTTTCTTGTTTCAGGGTTAAGTTATGACGGTAACATTGCGTTGTTTACCAGTATTTCGCAAAATCGTAACAATTTTTCTACAAGCGACTCCTAGAGCCGCTCGTCAAATTATGAAGCGCGCAATTAAGCTTTTCTTTTTTGGCGACACGGCATCCATTCGCGTCAAAACTTCGTCGGTGGCATTTCGAAACTTTCTGCTCGTAGCGCGATCGCACCAATGCCGAAAAATTCCGCACGTACTAGATAAACGTCATCATCGTAAGCTCAGCACGTTTTTCTAAGTTCACGGTACCTTTGTTGAAAATATGGTGCATGTTAGCGCATGTCCGGGCCGTTAGCAGCATCCTACGCCTTGGTAAGCGCATCCGCGCGGCGTGAAGTCAACCACCAGTATGGTGGAGGGCCCCGTCCACGCCCCGTCCTTCCCTAGATGTTCCCTAGCGTGACCTCACTTGCAAGGCATGTATACTTCGTTTCACCTTATGTTGTACCGCAGCGAAGGCTGGAAGCGCGAGCTCATAGCGTTGGCAGCCGCTCTTAGGTCACGAGAGCTTGTGCATGTGCCCACGAGCAAGCAGCTCGCGCTTGTCGCCTTTCTGCGGTACATCATAAGGTGAAACAGAGTATAGTTACACGCGTCACACGTGCTGGCGTCTGCAGTAGTAATTGTTCTGAAGCAAAAAGTCTGAAACAAATTTTTCCTTGCACGCGCGTTCGTCAAAGTCTTATTATGATTATTTACTTCGAATCTTTTATGAGGAAGGCCAGCGCGCGGACCGTAGAATCACACTTCCAGCGTTTTCCTCGATGCTTGGGTAATTAGAAAAAGGTGTATTGGGACCAACGAGCTCAAGCTCGGTGATTGGGACGCTGTCTGCTTTTGTGTGCTATCAATACCGGGCCGATTGAGTCATGGCAATCCGCTTTCCAAAGATGTTGCCATGCCTGACAATTATCGCGTTCATTTGGGCTTAGGAATGGCCAGAATCGAACGACTATCCAGAAAATGCGGCGAGGTCGTTGCTCATGCTTTGCGATTTAAATGAGGTAAGGCAAAGCGAAAGCCTCCTGCACCATACGTTGCTGACTAACGCGCCCGATATTGCAGCTAAAAGAAGCGAGCGGCGCTCCCTACCGAGCTAGTCACGTGATTTCAAAATCCCTCTCCTAGGTACTGCGGCTAACTTTAGCCGCGGTTAGCGCTTCGAGCAAACGGGCCCTGGAGGTATTCAATTCGTCAAGCTAGAATTCGGAAAACCCGCGTCTATCACGTCATCACGTTGTGGAAATCTATAAAGCGCCAAACACGTGCACGACAAAACGGCCGACCTGTCGCACAAATCTGAACCAAAGTGTCGAGCCGGAACCGAACCGTTATTTGTAGCCGAACCGGAACTGAACCGAACCGAAGTCTTTGCCGCCATCTTGGAAATTAAACTGGAACTGAAGCGTTCGCGAATGGTGGACAAATTCGATATTGCGAAAGCACGGGTCGCAAGAAAAAAAAGCTTGTGTCGTTTTGGTCCTGGGCCTGGGGCCTATTTAGGAAAATTATTGAAGTCCGAGATAATTAAGTTGTTAATTATTTTTGCGTAATTAACTTTTTTAATCTTGTGTTTAAGGGCATGGTTTCAATGAGAAAATTGCTCAGCATCATCAAAAAACACTAAATCAACAAATTGCAGAACGATAGAAGGCACGCGAAGTTATTTATGGCTTTCTGAATAACCGCAGAAATTCCACGGGTTTTTAAGTTTCGGTTTGCTATCGGAGCGTATCTCCGCCCCGACGGCACTGCCCCCGCGGAGAAATTGTGCAACCAACCTCTGCTGCGTCACGCGATGACAGCGCAGCAGGGCCGGTTGCACTATTTCTCCACGGGGCGCGGTGCCGCCGGGGCCGAGATGCGCTCCGCTAGCTAAACCGAAACTAAAGGGCAACTCCGCTTCATTTTTGATATTTAGAAAACTATGCAGCCCTCTTCAGTATCATATAGGAAGACCCCATGTCAAATATTACGATCTAATTCCGTCTATATATTTAATAAACTGGCCAGCAAACTTTCAAACGAGCCAAGTCGCCGAAATCTGCCAACTCTAGCGTGCGACGTGAGGCGCAATCGTCAGCGCAGTCAATGCGACGGGGTTGGAGCGGCCAACGTTGAACCACTACGCCAAAGGCATGACTACGTCATTCTCACGTTTTGGTTGTTTTTACTTCTCGGAGCGAAATTGAACGATGACGTCATGAGTTTCTCCTCCCGGTGTTGGCTCTACGGCGTCCACGTGATCACCGTAACGCGGATGCGCTAGTTTGCGCTGCCCTGCGCGTTTATCGCATGTCCGGTTTCTCCGTTCCCCCTCTCCTCTTTCGTGTTCTCCCCTTCCCCCTCTCCCCGGGCCATCACCATCCTCGCCATGCGAAGCGACCTACCCGCGTCGCGTGTCCTGTACCTCGCGCCTGCGAACGTCACAAGACCACGTGGTTCGACGTGACGTGGCCATGACTCTGAGGACACGGGACCAATGTTGCCTGACGCAACCGAAGTTTCGGTTTCGGTATCGGCTGATGTTTAAATTAAGATTACACAAATAATATTCAACATTTCGCGAATCCGAAGACGTAGAGCTGTTGAGTAGTACTTTGTGAAATGGAATCACATGTAAGCCTAAATTTTTCGGAATTGAGCGGAGTTGCCCTTTAAAAACCCGTCGAATTTGTGCGGTTTTTCAGAAAGTCGTAAAATGGTTCGCGTGCCTTCTGTCGTTGTGCAATTCGTTGATTTTGTGGTTTTTGATGATGCTCAGCAATTTTCTCACTGAAACCATGCCCTTAAAAGAATATTTAAAAAGGTAATTACGCAAAAACAATTAACAACCTAATTATCCCGGACTTTAATAATATTACTAAATAGGCCCTGGCCTAGGATCAAAACGACACAAGCTTTTCTCTTGATGCGACGCGTAGTTTTCGCTATTTCGAATTTGTCCACCTTTCGTGAAACACCCTGTATATGGTTTCAACTTTCATCTCAAATCGTGCAGACAAAAAGGGTCGAATTTTTAATTTCGCTGAACAAAATATATGTTATGACGTCGTCTCTAAAAACGCAGTAGCCACAATTCGCAAGTTCGTCGGATTTTTCGTTCTCGACTTACGAATTTTAAAAGAGGCCGCGGCGGAAAGCAGTGTTTTTCACATCCGTCGTGGGTCGGATGTTTCGCTCGATCTCCCGCCGTGGATTTTCAGTCCACATTATATTAACTTTTTCAAACACTCTGTGGGCACATTTAAAACGCTCTAATACCATGAAATAATTTTAGGCGTTTAGCTTTTTTCTGTAAAAATGTCAAAAACGCCCCCTCGGTCAATTGTTGACGAACTTTGACAATTAAATACTGGCGATCTACTTGGGTTACCTCAATATTTTTTATGTCTATGGAGAGCCCAAACACCCTCTTTATAAATATTATAAAATGATTTAGCTGTATTAAATATCCTTTGCGGGCCGTTTACGTTAATGTTATGCGAAAACCAAGAAGTACCAATTTTAAAATCGATTTCCTCAAAAAACTTATTTTTATTTTTGTTTTATTTTTTGTTAAAATGTAGATATGATAGTTGTCTACTCGAAAAGCAAGTTGAAACCCGACCCGCTGGCGTCCACCCAGACCGAGCTAAATACGACAACAGTGCCACTCTGTGTCATTTGTCTTAGCTGTGGTCGCCTTGAGCTTTTGAAAGCATGTTTTGCGTAAAAACTGACGGAAAAAACTCTTTTTATAGTAACTTTTGTTGGAGTTTAGTACAAAAAGAAGGGCGCGTGTTGTTTTCTAATATCTTTAGTTCGCGAGGTTTTTGCAGTATAATTAATATTGTTTTTATACAACCCTGTCTCAGCGGGGATTTCAGGTAGCGCGTCCTGAGTTAGGCGCATATTAACCACGGTAGCAAACCGCGGCGCGTCCGCTTGGGAGTCGGGGGCGGTACCTCGAAACCCCTTCCACAGTATCTGTTCTGGCCCCAAAATAGCCGATTACAACGAAAATGGAAATCACGTGCAGTTCCTGGACTGGCCGCTGCGGGAGAGGTGGCGGCGTTGGGATCGCCATTAGCTCGGTTCTCGTGGACGGATCGGTGCCACTTTTTCAGAGCAGTCTCTATGGCAGTTTCCCTTCTGAGTCGTTCTAGTAACGTTGGGCAGAGCACACTGCCTCTACGGCAAAAGGAAGTAAAAGAAGTCGAGTAAAAAATGTGGGAGGAAAAGAATGCAGAGAAAATCAGCTCTAAGTATTGTATAGAGGACGAAAAACATGAAATAAGGAAGGAACATTGGTATGATAATTCACGGGGAGCTTGTTATTTCAGGCTAGAAGAGGGTATTGAGGACTATACTTCTTTTCACCTTTGCGTGGACTAACTACGAAAGCCGTGCAAGCGCGAGCGGCTATACTTTGTTTCACTTTATGATGTACCGCAGGGAAGGCTACGAGCGCGAGCTCCTTGCGCTAGTGCGCATCTCGGCGGCACAAGCTCTCGTGCATTAAGGGCAGCTGCCAAAGCTATGAGCTCGCGCTGCAGCTTTCGCTGCGGTACAACATAAGGTGAAACGGAGTATAGCCTTGACTGCCTTGACTGGAGCACTCGCTGCACGAGCGCTCGTGCTCCCGCCACGGCTTCATCCAAAGCAACTAGCTCGCGCTTTTAGCATTCGCGGCAAACAATAGTCCATGAAGGTGAGACCATGGGTGAGACGAAGCATATGCATATAGGACAAAGTAGGAAGAAATGGATACGCGGTGTGCCAAGGGGAAGACGAGACAATAGAACATCTGGTGTTGATTTTCACAGGGCTTGCTCCCCGCCCTCCCAGAGGGGGTGACGGATTTAGCCGGAGCGCGGGGTTTGCAGACGAGAATGGAAGAATAGATGATAAGTGCATTTTCATAACAAAGAGAAGATTGGAAGACTGGTGGAAATTACCTAGGGAGAACTAAAACGGCTGGGGACAGGCGGGGAAGAGAAAATTGGGACTCCCTCCTGCGTGGCTCCAACCCAAAGTCTCAACCCTGTCTCCCAGTGGGCCCGATGCTGAGGTAACGCCGACTAAGCTTGACCAGAGGAAAATTGGCGGTTCCCTCACCGGAGGGAAGAGGCAGATGGGCGATGTTGTTAGTATTTTGCCCGATTCAGGCCCACAAGGATATCCGGTGATATCCCACTTCGCCTGGTGATAGTTACAATATTGCAGAGGGGAAGCAGATTGGCTGTAGGAGCGAAGGGATGAATCGTACTTTTGGTTTTAATTTCTAGGCTGGGTGGCGCAAGCTGCCGCCCGATATAAAGGGACAGCTGTTAGCATCCATCCATCCATCCACCCATGGCGCCCATAAATCACGTGATCACGATGCGTAGGTGAGCGCTCTCATTCTAGGCGCGGCCCTGCTCGCCACGGTACGATCGCGTACTACTCGGATACTCGGACGCTACTCTCGCCCCCTGCCCTGACTTTCCACCCTGCACGCACCTTGCAAGATCATCGCGTACGACGGCGAGTTCGTCCGTGACGATCTCGTTGTCGTCGCCGGAGCTGATCTCCAGCGGGTTTAAGTCAAAATGACCAGCTTCCAACATCTCTCGATAACAATCACTCTCGTCGCTGCTGCGATTGGTGTTGAAGACTCCGTCGAAAGCCGTAGACGTCATCGTCTCAAAACCATGTGCAAAAAAAAATCGCGGAAGGTATATGCGGAAGCGGAAGCACGAGATGCCAAGAGAGCCAAGTCTGCGAGCGCGTGCAGTGGGAGGCTGCGCGTTGGGCGAAATGACGTCACCGACCCAGCAAACATGACGGCCTTCCTGAATGGGGTGGATCGGTGGGTCCCGCATATACATCGATGTATACACGAAACTACCGCGCCATTTTCAAAGCAAATTTAGCAAAAATATAGGAGCATACAAGGGGTTCTAGCAGTATAGTTACGTCATATTTCATTTTTGGCGTGTCCTAGCCCCTGACAGCATTTTGGCTGTTCAGCATCCAGTACGAATGCAGGGCTTCCAACACGCTGGTTGCTCTGGAGGATTTCTCTTGGCTTGAGCGACACAACTCCAAAGACAGTCGTAATTAAATTTTTTGATACAAAGTTTGCAGAGAGGTATGTGGTTGAAGAGATGTTTTGTGAGCCGTTTTAAAAGTGTATATTGCATTTTTCTCGCCAGTATTAATGCGAATATTAATGCGAATAGCATTCTTTGGATACTTCACGCACTTTTCGTCTATGTATCTATCTATCTATCTATCTATCTATCTATCTGGCTATCTAACCTCTTACGCCGCGGGTCGATAAATAAATAAAAAAGACCGGCGCCGGCGGGATTCGAACCGTTGACCCTTTGATCAGCAGGCAGACGCGCTAACCACAGAGCTATGAAGGCAGTTTTTTTTTTTTTTTCTTTATTGAGCTATAGGTCACAGGCCTCTAAACACCTGTTTATATCTTTACCATCGCGCGCGTTCCATGCACGAGCGGCTCATTCCGCTCTCGTGAGGCTTAGCACTGCCCCTAGCTCACCCTCTCCCGCGCTCGGGGAGAGGGTGATGTAGCGGCCGTGCTCACCCTCACGAGAGCGGAATGAGCCCTCGTGCATGGAACGCGCGCGCACCGTAGCTGTGACAGCGCTGTAAGGCGCGTCCTATGGTAAAGATATAAACAACCGTTTAGAGTACCGTTGGTTGAGACTAGCTGAGACGCCAGAAAGTCTGGTCGGTACCATTTTGAGTGTTTGTGCGTATGGCGCGTGCTTTGCTCGCCTTCCTAAGTGACACAAACGCACGAGCTGGGCTGCGGAGATCGTGCGCAGGGCTGTGAAAGTGTCAACAAATTTAGAATCGCCTTAAGAGTGGGCTGGCGTATCTAGAGTGTGCCGGCCACCTGACGAACGCGCATAACTCCGCACCGTTTGATGCTATTCGCATTAACGTAGATAATCATTCCCAAAGGATGGGTTCTGCTGATTTTTATCAGGTTCATTTTTATTTTGCTTACAAAACGAATGGTAGAAGGTTTTATGGAGGTATGTTTTTTTATCTCTTTAACTGTTAGGCACTTTCTGTGATAACTTATGCTGACTTCCTGTAGGCGAAATACTTAAAATTTAGCTGTACAAGTTCCTCATTCATAGTCGTCTTCCAGAACTTTATAATTTTTCTTGTACGTGAGCAAGAGGATAGCGTCTTCTATTGAAACATTTGCTTTTCTGCCGTAGAGTGCAAGTTCATTCTGTGATATTTTTCACTACATGTTTGCAGATAGCATTTTTTATGTCATGAAATGGCATACATTGTATTTTTCATTTGTCTCTTAGGGTTCAATAAATGTTCAATTTAACACATTCTAATTGATGTCATAATGAGCTTCACTTACTGAAATACTGCTGGGGTTCAGTCAAGGGCTAGACCACTTCCCTCTACCCTGCTTCCAATTAGTAAACAGATGCACATAAGGAGACAAGTGATAAGCGAAGCGTGGTTCCTGCAATCCTCTGAGACAAACATAACATGTCACTTGATCTCCAAACAGGAAGGCTCCACATGCTTTGTGGCAACCCATGATGCTTACAATGGTTGAGCCGTGCAGTACGATGCTTGGGGCCACTGCTTGCTCACTTAGAGTTCGAGAAAGGGGGCGCCGTAGCACTACCCAGTTGCCCTCGGGGTTATGATGTGGCTTGCAAGGAGCCCTTTTGTATTACTTCATGAAGTGAGTTGTGTTCAGTGTGACTCATTATTTCTTTATCACGTGCCTCGTATGTGGTGATTTGGCAATCCCCCTAAGTGAAAAAAAATGTAAATGTGTTCAGTAAACATAAGCTGTAAATCATATAATTCTAATATAAGGATATGCAATACCTTATATGATTTTTGTACAATTTACAAGTTATGATATGTGTATTGGACACATTCCTATGAAGTTTTCACTGGGGCCTATACTAACATTTCACCCTTCGTCCTAGCGCGGCGGACGCTACCAGCCAATCCAGCGTCGAGAGAGTGTCATGCAACATTGAACTCCACATAACCAAAATGTCGCATGATACTCACCCGGCGCCGGATTGGCTGGGGTGGCCCAGCATCCACTGGGCCACCCCAGCGGGCGCCCATTCCCTGCCAAGCACCCTTCTCCGAGGGTGTTTATCAAGCACCCACTATGAAGGGTGCTGGCCTGAACACCCTAAGGGTGTTAGCCCTGGGACAAACTGATTTACACCCTTAAGGGTGTAAAAACTTTTACTGTGTACTGCGTGAACAATAAAGTTGGTCCAGAAATTACCAACTTGCTGAGCCTGCACCAGCGACGGGTGGATGCGGATTTGTTTTTGAAATGCCTGAGGTCCACTTCGCAAGTCATGGGTTGCCGGATGTGATCGTGAGTGATAATGGTCCAGCATTCACAAGCGCCCAATACAAGTTGTTCCGACAGGCCAGGGGCCAGTTTGGGTAATGCAGATGCCCTGAGTCGACTGCCACTACCAGTCAAAAAATATGAGGAGTCCAGAGTCCCAGATGGATTTATGCTCGAGGGGGCATACCCAACGGTTCTATCTGCAGAAGTAGTCGAGGCGGCGACTGGCCGAGACCCAGTGCTGGCATCGTTACGTACGGCGTTGTGGACTGGGGGCCATCCACCATCCGGAGCTGAGTGGCGGCCATTTTCAAACCGCATGGAGGAATTCTCTGTGATGGAAGGTTGTGTGCTACAAGGGAATCGTGTGGTGGTACCAGCGTCGCTGCGAGAGGCAGTGCTGGATCTGTTACACGAGAGTCATCCGGGGGTGGAGAAGATGAAGCTGGTGGGCTGAAGTCACGTGTGGTGGCTGCAGGCATCAATGATGACATCGCGGCCAGAGTGGGCAGATGTACGGTCTGCCAAGTGTATCGAAAGGCTCCACGGGCAGTGCAGCAGACACCGTGGCCATTCCGGAGCGTCCGTGGTCGCGTCTCCATGAGGATTCGGGGGACCTTTCCAGGCGTCTACTTCTTGGTGCTGGTGGACGCGTTCTCCAAGTGGGTGGAAGTACTCCGCGTGCCGTCACCGTCGGCAGTGGCTACGGTGAAAGGCCTGAGGTCCATCTTCGCAAGTCATGCGTTGCCGGATGTGATCGTGAGTGATAATGGTCCAGCATTCACAAGCGCCCAATACAAGTTGTTCCTGGATCGTAACGGGGTGAGGCCATTACTTATCCCTCCATACCATCCAGCATCCAACGGTGCCGCAGAAAGGGTGGTACAGGCTGTAAAAGAGAAACTCAAGAAGTCTGAGCCTGGGGATTTTGAGTGTCGGATCGCCAGGGTGCTGTTCACGTACCGGACAACACCACATGGTATTACCGGACGCACCCCTGCAAAGCTGCTCATGGGTCGGCGCTCGAGGACAGCATTGGACTTTTGCGGCCGGATCTTCGAGGCAAGGTGCAGTTCCGACAGTTGCAGCAAAACGTATACAGTGACTGGTCAGTACGAGCAGAGCTGGTGCACCGGCCAGGAGATGCTGTTTGGGCCAGGAATTTCCAGCCGGGACCTCGTTGGGTACCTGCGATTGATGGGGCGACAACCAGCGCATCGTCGGCCAAGGTTCAGCTGACAGATGGTTCAATTTGGAACCGTCATGCAGACCACCTGCGGCATCGGGTGATGGAGGCTGAACGAATGGATGCCGAATCGGGACAGGAACTGCCGTAGTTCGTCGGGCAGCAGCTAGAGGAAGCAGATGGGGCAGCTCCACAGGTGCAAATGGAGCTGGCGAGCGACTTCCAGCCCGGCACTAGAGCAAAACCAGGGGTGTCCGTCAGCCCAGAAGGCAAATGTCGCCCAGAGGTTCCTGTAGCGCAACAGTACCCAGCACTCCGGAAATCTAGGAGAGTCCGGAGGGCGCCGCGGCGGTATTCGCCATAACCACGGACTTGTGGGGGAAGGGTGTTGTGGCAGCAGCTAGCGCCACGCACCGGGGGCCGCCTTGTGGGACAGCGTGCAGCGGGCACGAGACAGTTGGAATGCCGGCAGGCCGATCTTGGCTGCGGGCCACGTTTACTCTTTCCTTTTGTATATATATTTGTGTAAATATAAACTTGTAACAGTTTTTGTTCAAAACCCCGCAATGTTTAATTAACTTCCCCAGCTTGCTGTCAGAAGTTGCATTACCTCGTGCGCCTGCACGGCTTCAACCCTATTTCTATATCCCTCGATACTTTTGTCAACCCTGATTCGACTGAGTATTACTTTCACTCTGAATGTTAAAACCCTCGATATTTTTAGCTCTTGCAGCAGGACGTTTGACCACACTCTTAGAAACTTGTTCATGCTTTATCATGACTGAACAGTAGTATATCCTCGCAGTTTCAAATGTCCGATTGCTTAGAATTTGCCCATTCTGGTGGTGTTTCTATTTTGTGTCAGCACAGGGCCACTTAATAAACAGAGATAGATTGAATATTATTATTGTTACAACTAAATACATTCTTTCAACGCGATAAAAATAAACAGGCAGAGGCAAAGAAAAGCGCGCAATTGAATTACAGTAAATCTTAGTCGTTTCACCCGATAACTTTATTCACGACAAAATCAAACTGTGTGACCGTAAAGACACACACACACACACACACACACACACACATCTCAAAAAGAAATGTCGAGCAGAAGCATTGCGCTCTCAGAAATATGTTTGCGTCGTGACAGTGGCGGCGTTAAGTTATGGGCACATGAGCGTTTCCAAGTTATGGCGCTTCTTTTTGAAAACGTGACGTGTCAGCTTGATGAACAAACTAAACTGTTCATTCTTGACGGTAGTTTTCATTTGTGTTAGTGGTGTCCTTTGGGTTGGTTTCCTATAATACCATAATCCGTCCACGTTCTGAAAAAGAAAAAAGAAAGACAATTGCACGTTAAGCTCAAACTGAATATTTCTTGCAATGGACCACGCACCGTAGCCGCTTTAACACAGAATAAGACATGTATAGCACCCTTAATACCGATGTTTTGAAGGCACCTTGCAGTCGAAGAACCTACGGAATCCCGACGATAAGACACCACTTCCCATCCTTGCTGAATAGAATACACGGAAAGAATAAAACACATGAAGGACGAACACAGACACACACAGTTCTTTCATGTGTTTTATTCTTCGCTGTGGCTACGCGTTACGTCCGGACGGAGCACTGAAAAGCGTATACCTAACCCCTCCCCCCCTCCCCCCCCCCCCCCGCCCTCCTCTCTCTCCCCCGTGAACCCAGGGAAGGCGGAGATTCGGACGTAACTTGAGTTACGTCGGACGTAACGCTAGACACTTCGTTTATTGCTTCTGTGTATTCTGTAGTTTTCAACGCGCTCTGCCACGTGTACTTGCTGAATAACTACATAACGTAATTGCCAGGACACTTAACCCCACAGTTCAACAAAAATGTTTCTGTAAACACGTCTTATCAGATTTCCGGGCGTCTATATTTTATATATTCACTTTTAGATCGCAGTCCTTAGGCGCCCGTTTCCGCTTATAGCGGCGTCGGCGTCGCCGTCGGCGTAGCCAAATAGAACCTCTAAAAAAGCCAACTATGGTCCTCATAGTTTGCGGCGGAGTACCGTAGAAACAGCCCGTGTTTTACTACAGATTTCATTCTTTGCTGCGCACCTACCTAGTGACCGAAGAAGCTAACATTTACAAGAGAACATTGTCTGCCATTTTGAGGGTTTTCAGAAGGTTTATATTGCAATTCTTTTAGAGCGCAGCTCTTAGGCGCCCGTTTCAGGCTTGAGCGGCGTCGGCGTCGCCGTCGCCGTCGGCGTAACCGTAACGCGTCGGCGTAACCGCGCGGCGCATTATGGGAAACGTCCCATAATGCACCGCGGTGACGCGTGTTTTGCATTATGGGACGTTTTCCATAACACACCGTGTAGGAGGAGTAGTGTACAGGATGGTGGAGGAGGAGGAGAAAGAGGGAGAGGGGCGGAGGGGAGGAGGAGAGAGGAGGAGACGAGGGGGAGGAGGCGAGGAGCGCGGGAGGAGTAGATGAGGAGGGAGGAGGAGAGAGGACGGATGAGGAGGAGGGGCATACTGTCCCCTCCGTACCCTCCTCCTCCTCCTCAAGAGCTGCACTCTAATTCGGCAATACATGGAGTTTAGACGTCTTTATTTTTTTTATGAGTTAGATTGAACAACCATTTCTACATGAGAACATCTGTACGTGTTCGATGCTGGTACCATTACCAAAGTAAAAATTCGGAGACAAGACTACTAATTTGGACGCCATAGTTCTGTGCGTCTGTTTTAAGGTAGCGATAGTGAATTGTAGTAGTCCCCGAATTCGAAGTAGGTTGCATAGTTTTTTTTGTTTTTTGGGGGCACGCGTATTGAGTAGACCACAAATGCATTGGAATGGGCTTAGAGCATTCGTTGTCAGAAAAAACCTTTCCTCTTCTCTGAAGCCTAGACACCCACCTCAGTCCGGGCAGGAATAGATGACGACTGGCAACCGATGCTTCTGACAATTACGTGTAACATTAGCAGACAGATACAGTAGAAATATCAAATACTACTTTCCGCCAACAGTATATTTGAAAATAAATCCGACGGACACCTCCGAGACATTTTTCGGTATTTTAAAAGGTTCCTTCTTATGTCTTTCCTCTAAGCCTCTACTCCCATCGAGATTCGAATTTAACATCATATCTGTGGACCATAATTTGGAAGCTTCAGTTTATAGTAAATTTTTCCAAACCTACTTTTCGTAACTCTACGTCTCATATATCTCGAAACAATATCGATGTACTGATCATGACTAGCTTACCAACACTGCCACCCCAATATGCCACAGGAAAGCACGAAATTTCATTATAAGGTACATGTCACAAAAACATAAAGTCAACCTACCAGGCCACCTGTCTGGATGAGATGCTTCTTCGCTTGTCGTAGCGTCATTATAGTTGCTGCTGCTACTACTACTGCTTCTGCTACTGCTGCGATCCTTCTTCCGGAAATAACGCAAAATCTTGTACAATCTTCTTAAGAGTCTGCGGTGCCTACGGCGTCTGCGAGACGCTTTGTGCCTAGGTAGCCGTCTTTTTACAGAACTCGGGTATCTGTTTTTATCCGTATGGCGTTTGGTTTCATTGGACCCTTTTTCCACACTAACGTAGTTGTTTCCCTTGTCATTTTCGGTGGGCTCATTTCCATCAAACGAGCCTTCGCTACCGTCTCGAATATTACCATTTGGATCAAAATAGGAAGGATTTTCCGTAGACGATTGATCGGTAACAGCAGAATGTGCAGTACTTGGATTCGTGTCACTGCCGTCTCCACTTATACTTTCCTTTGGTAGAGGCGTTGAGCTGGGCGTCTCAGGGGGTTCTTTCATTTTCGATTGCTCGGTGACACTGGGACCTCCAGTACTAAGAATACTTTTAGTGACATCTCCGTGAACATCTTCAAACGGTGGTGGTGTTTTTTCTGGTCTCGCAGAAGGTTTCCTGGGGATAGACAGCTCGCTGACATTTGGAGGTGCAGTAGTGGTAGTAGTTGCATTGGTACCTCCGGTAATATTTTCAATTGTTGGTGGGTTTGAATTCGGCCTTTCAGAGGGTTCTTCCACGTTAGATTGCGGAATGACACTCCAAGCAGCAGTGCTAGGACTAGTTTCATTGAATTCATCACTAAGATTTTGAATTTGTGGTGAAGTTGCACTTGGACTTTTACTGGTTTCTCTCGTGCTAGATCGCTCAGTTGCACTTGAATATACTGTATTGTGAGTAGTTACATTGAATCCTCCGGTAAGATTTTGAATATGTGGTGTGGTGAAATTTGGCTTATCACAGGGTATTTCAGTTGTAGTATGTACAATGATATTGGTAGGTGCAATATTGGTAGCACTTTCATTGAACTCCTCGCTAACATTTACAGTGGATGGTGACATTAAACCTGATTTTGTAGACGGTTCCTGCATGGTAGATTGCTCAACGACAATGACAGCTGCAGTACTGGAAGTAGTTACATTGGCTCTTTTGGTAAGAGTTTCTTCTGTTGTTGCTAAAGTTGGCCACTCAGGGGTTTTTCGTTGCTAAATTTCTCAGCACCACTGGCAGTTGCAATACGGGGGTAGTTACATTGACTCTTACAGGAACTCTTACAGGAACATTTGGAGTCTTTGAGGATGTTGAAATTTGCTTCTCAAAGGGTTTCTTCATCGTAGATTTCTCAGTTATACTGTGAGCTGCAGTACTGGGAGTAGCTACTTTGACTGTACCAGTAAGATTTTCAATTTCTGATGGGGCTAAACTTGGCCCCTGGGAAGGTTCCTCTGGGGTAGATTGCTCAGTGTCACTCGGAGCCTCAGTACATGTAGTAGTTACATTGACTCCTGGAAGATATTGAGTCTCTGATGAGATTAAACTTTGATCCTCAGAAGGATTTTTTATTGTAGTTTGTTCAGCCTCACTGGGAGCTGAAGTACCGGTAGTAGTTGCATTAACTCCTGTAGGATTTTGCATATCGGATGATGTTAAACTTGAACCTTCAGTGGGTTTTCCGTGATAAACAGCTCAGTACTACTGGGAGCTCGAGTAGCGGTAGGAGTTACATTGTACTCCAATGGAAGATTTTGAGCTTCTGATGAGGTTAAATTATTCTCCTTCGAGGATTTTGTTGTGGTAGTTTGCTTCTTCTCATCGGGAGATGCGGTACTCGTCGTAGCTGGATTCACTCCTCCGGCGAGATTGGGAGTTTGGGATGAGGTCAAACTTGAACCCTCGGAGGAGGGTTTTTTCACCGAAGTTTGCTGAGTGTAACCGAGAGGAACAGTACTGGTAGTAGTTACATTGATTCCCCCTGTAGTATTCTGAATATCTGCTGGTATTAAAGTTGAACCCTCGGAGTGTTTTTCCGTGGTAGATTGCTCAGTACTACTGGGAGCTGCAGTACCGGTAGAAGTTACATTGAACTCCACTGGAAGTTGTTGAGTTTCTGATGAGGATAAAATATTCTGCTCAGAGGGATTTTCAGTGGTAGTTTTCTCCATCTCACCGGGAGGTCTGGAACTGGTGGTGGCTGCATTCTCTCCTTTTGAGAGATTGGGAGTTTCTGAAGATGTCAAACTTGGCTCCTCAGAAAGTTTGGTTGCGGTAGATTGCTGAGTTATACTGGGAGCTGCGGTACTTGCAGTAGTTACATTGACAACTTTTGTAAATTTTTTTATATTTGATGCTGTTAAACTTGAACCCTCGGAAGGTGTTTCCATGGTAGATTGCTCAGTATTACTGGGAACTGCAGTACTGGTGATAGTTACATTGAACTCTCCTGGAAGATTTGTCTCCTCTAAGGTTTTTTCTGTGGTAGTTTGCTCAGTCTCACCGGGAGGTGTGGTACTGGTATAAGTTGCACTAACTCCTCCGGGGAGATTTGGAAATTTTGATGATGTAAAACTTGACTCCCCAGAGGGGTTTTTCGTGGTAGGTTGCTCAGTGCTACTGGGAGCTACAGTACTGATAGTAGTTACATTGCCTCCCATTGGAGTATTTTGGGGTTTCTGATGAGGTTAAACTATTCTGCACAAAGGTATTTGCTGTTGTAGTTTTCTCAGTCTCACCGGGAGGTGCAGTACAGGTAGTAGCTGCATTCACTCCTCCTGAGAGATTGCGAGTATCTGAAAATGTCAAACTTGGCTGCTCAGAGAGTTTGGTCGAGCTAGATTGGTCAGTTATACTGGGAGCTACGGTGCTGGTAGTAGTTACACGGACTCCTTTATAAAAATTTTCATACTTGATGCTGTTAAACTTGAACCCTCGGAAGGGTTTTCCATGGTGGACTGTTTAGTACTACTGGGAGCTGCAGTACTGGTAATAGTTACATTGAACTCTCCTGGAAGATTTTGAGTTTCTGATGAGTATAAACTTGTCTCCTCTAAGGATTTTTTTGTGGTAGTTTGCTCAGAGTCACTGGAAGATGTGGTACTGGTAGTATTTGCATTGACTCCTCCAGGAAGATTTGGAATTTCTGATGATATCAAACTTGTATCCTCAGAGGGTTTTTTCTGTAGTAGATTGCTCAGTACTACTGGGAGGTACAGTAATGGTAGTAGTTACGTTGACTTCCCTGGAAAATTTTGATTTTCTGATGAGTCTAAACTTGGCTCCTCAGAGGATTTTTCTGAGGTAGTTTGTTCAGTCTCACTTGAAGCTGCAATACTGGCAGTAGCTGCGTTGACTCCTCCGACGAGCTTAGGAGTATCTGATGAGTCTAAGCCTGTTTTCTCAAATGTTTTTCTTGTGATAATTGGTTCAGTGTCACTGGGAGCAGCAGAAGTGGCAGTAGTTGCACTGACTCCTCCAGGGAGATTTGGAGTGTCTGATGAGCTTAAACTTGGCCCTTCAGAAGGTTTTTTCGTCGTAATTTCCTGAGTGTCACTCGGGTGGTGCAGTACCGGCAGTAGTTGTATTGACTCGTCCAGGGAGCTTTGGAGTTTCTGATGAGGGTGAGCCTGTTTCCTCAAATGGTTTTTCTGTGATAGTTTGCTCAGTTTCGCTGGGAGAAGCAGTACTGGCAGTAGTTTCATTGACTCCTTTAGGGAGATTTGGAGTTTCTGATGAGTGTGAGCTTGTTCTTCTGAAATGGTTTTTCTATGATAGTTGGCTCAGTGTCACTGGGAGCAGACAGTACTGGCAGTAGTTGCATTGACTCCTTCAGGGAGATTTGGAGTTTCTGATGAGTGTGAGCCTGTTTCCTGAAATGGTTTTGTCTGTGATAGTTGGCTCAGTGTCACTGGGAGCAGCATTACTGGCAGTAGTTGCATTGACTCCTTCAGGGAGCTTTGGAGTTTCTGATGAGTGTGAGTTTGTTTCCTCAAATGGTTTTTCTCTGATAGTTGGCTCAGTGTCACTGGGAGCAGCAGTACTGGCAGTAGTTGCATTGACTCCTTCAGGGAGATTTGGAGTTTCTGATGAGTGTGAGCCTGTTTCCTCAAATGGTTTTTCTGTTGATAGTTGGCTCAGTGTCACTGGGAACAGCAGTACTGGCAGTAGTTGCATTGACTCCTTCAGGGAGATTTGGAGTTTCTGATGAGTGTGAGCCTGTTTCCTCAAATGGTTTTTCTGTGATAGTTGGCTCAGTGTCACTGGGAGCAGCAGTACTGGCAGTAGTTGCATTGACTCCTTCAGGAGATTTGGAGTTTCTGATGGTGTGAGCCTGTTTGCTCAAATGGTTTTTCTGTGATAGTTGGCTCAGTGTCACTGGGAGCAGCAGTACTGGCAGTAGTTGCATTGACTCCTTCAGGGAGCTTTGGAGTTTCTGATGAGTGTGGAGCCCGTTTGCTCTTCAAATGGTTTTTCTGTTAATAGTTGGCTCAGTGTCACTGGGAAGCAGCAGTACTGGCAGTAGTTGCATTGACTCCTTCAGGGAGCTTTGGAGTTTCTGATGAGTGTGAGCCTGTTTGCTCAAATGGTTTTTCTGTGATAGTTGGCTCAGTGTCACTGGGAGCAGCAGTACTGGCAGTAGTTGCATTGACTCCTTCAGGGAGCTTTGGAGTTTCTGATGAGTGTGAGCCTGTTTCCTCAATTGGTTTTTCTGTGATAGTTGGCTCAGTGTCACTGGGAGCAGCAGTACTGGCAGTAGTTGCATTGACTCCTTCAGGGAGATTTGGAGTTTCTGATGGGTGTGAGCCTGTTTCCTGCAAATGGTTTTTCTGTGATAGTTGGCTCAGTGTCACTGGGAGCAGCAGTACTGGCAGTAGTTGCATTGACTCCTTCAGGGAGATTTGGAGTTTCTGATGAGTGTGAGCCTGTTTCCTCAAATGGTTTTTCTGTGATAGTTGGCTCAGTGTCACTGGGAGCAGCAGTACTGGCAGTAGTTGCATTGACTCCTTCAGGGAGATTTGGAGTTTCTGATGAGTGTGAGCCTGTTTCCTCAAATGGTTTTTTTGTGATAGTTGGCTCAGTGTCACTGGGAGCAGCAGTACTGGCAGTAGTTGCATTGACTCCTTCAGGGAGATTTGGAGTTTCTGATGAGTGTGAGCCTGTTTCCTCAAATGGTTTTTCGTTGATAGTTGGCTCAGTGTCACTGGGAGCAGCAGTACTGGCAGTAGTTGCATTGACTCCTTCAGGGAGATTTGGAGTTTCTGATGGGTGTGAGCCTGTTTCCTCAAATGGTTTTTCTGTGACAGTTGGCTCAGTGTCACTGGGAGCAGCAGTACTGGCAGTAGTTGCATTGACTCCTTCAGGGAGCTTTGGAGTTTCTGATGAGTGTGAGCCTGTTTGCTCAAATGGTTTTTCTGTGATAGTTGGCTCAGTGTCACTGGGAGCAGCAGTACTGGCAGTAGTTGCATTGACTCCTTCAAGGAGTTTTGGAGTTTCTGATGAGTGTGAGCCTGTTTCCTCAAATGGTTTTTCTGTGATAGTTGGCTCAGTGTCACTGGGAGCAGCAGTACTGGCAATAGTTGCATTGACTCCTTCAGGGAGCTTTGGAGTTTCTGATGAGTGTGAGCCTGTTTCCTCAAATGGTTTTTCTGTGATAGTTGGCTCAGTGTCACTGGGAGCAGCAGTACTGGCAGTAGTTGCATTGACTCCTTCAGGGAGATTTGGAGTTTCTGATGAGTGTGAGCCTGTTTCCTCAAATGGTTTTTCTGTGATAGTTGGCTCAGTGTCACTGGGAGCAGCAGTACTGGCAGTAGTTGCATTGACTCCTTCAGGGAGATTTGGAGTTTCTGATGAGTGTGAGCCTGTTTCCTCAAATGGTTTTTCGTGTGATAGTTGGCTCAGTGTCACTGGGAGCAGCAGTACTGGCAGTAGTTGCATTGACTCCTTCAAGGAGCTTTGGAGTTTCTGATGAGTGTGAGCCTGTTTCCTCAATTGGTTTTTCTGTGATAGTTGGCTCAGTGTCACTGGGAGCAGCTAGTACTGGCAGTAGTTGCATTGACTCCTTCAGGGAGATTTGGAGTTTCTGATGAGTGTGAGCCTGTTTCCTCAAATGGTTTTTCTGTGATAGTTGGCTCAGTGTCACTGGGAGCAGCAGTACTGGCAGTAGTTGCATTGACTCCTTCAGGGAGATTTGGAGTTTCTGATGAGTGTGAGCCTGTTTCCTCAAATGGTTTTTCTGTGATAGTTGGCTCAGTGTCACTGGGAGCAGCAGTACTGGCAGTAGTTGCATTGACTCCTTCAGGGAGATTTGGAGTTCCTGATGAGTGCGAGCCTGTTTCCTCAAATGGTTTTTCTGTTGATAGTTGGCTCAGTGTCACTGGGAACAGCAGTACTGGCAGTAGTTGCATTGACTCCTTCAGGAAGATTTGGAGTTTCTGATGAGTGTGAGCCTGTTTCCTCAAATGGTTTTCCTGTGATAGTTGGCTCAGTGTCACTGGGAGCAGCAGTACTGGCAGTAGTTGCACTGACTCCTTCAGGGAGATTTGGAGTTTCTGATGAGTGTGAGCCTGTTTCCTCAAATGGTTTTTCGTTGATAGTTGGCTCAGTGTCACTGATTACAGCAGTACTGGCAGTAGTTGCATTGACTCCTTCAGGGAGATTTGGAGTTTCTGATGGATGTGAGCCGGTTTCCTCAAATGGTTTTTCTGTGATAGTTGGCTCAGTGTCACTGGGAGCAGCAGTACTGACAGTAGTTGCATTGACTCCTTCAGGGAGCTTTGAAGTTTCTGATGGGTGTGAGCCTGTTTGCTCAAATGGTTTTTCTGTGATAGTTGGCTTAGTGTCACTGGGAGCAGCAGTACTGGCAGTAGTTGCATTGACTCCTTCAAGGAGCTTTGGAGTTTCTGATGAGTGTGAGCCTGTTTCCTCAATTGGTTTTTCTGTGATAGTTGGCTCAGTGTCACTGGGAGCAGCAGTACTGGAAATAATTGCATTGACTCCTTCAGTGAGATTTGGAGTTTCTGATGGGTGTGAGCCTGTTCCCTCAATTGGTTTTTTTGTGATAGTTGGCTCAGTGTCACTGGGAGCAGCAGTACTGGCAATAGTTGCGTTGACTCCTTCAGGGAGATTTGGAGTTTCTGATGGGTGTGAGCCTGTTTCCTCAAATGGTTTTTCTGTGATAGTTGGCTCAGTGTCACTGGGAGCAGCAGTACTGGCAGTTGTTGCATTGACTCCTTCAGGGAGCTTTGGAGATTCTGATGAGTGTGAGCCTGTTTGCTCAAATGGTTTTTCTTTGATAGTTGGCTGAGTGTCACTGGGAGCAGCAGTACTGGCAGTAGTTGCATTGACTCCGTCAGGGAGCTTTGGAGTTTCTGATGAGTGTGAGCCTGTTTGCTCAAATGGCTTTTCTGTGATAGTTGGCTCAGTTACACTGGGAGCAGCAGTACTGGCAGTAGTTGCATTGACTCCTTAGGGAGCTTTGGAGTTTCTGATAGGTGTGAGCCTGTTTGCTCAAATGGTTTTTCTGTGACAGTTGGCTCAGTGTCACTGGGAGCAGCAGTACTGGCAGTAGTTGCATTGACTCCTTCAAGGAGCTTTGGAGTTTCTGATGAGTGTGAGCCTGTTTCTTCAGTTGGTTTTTCTGTGATAGTTGGCTCAGTGTCACTGGGAGCAGCAGTACTGGAAATAGTTGCATTGACTCCTTCAAGGAGCTTTGGAGTTTCTGATGAGTGTGAGCCTGTTTCCTCAGTTGGTTTTTCTGTGATAGTTGGCTCAGTGTCACTGGGAGCAGCAGTACTGGCAATAGTTGCATTGACTCCTTCAAGGAGCTTTGGAGTTTCTGATGAGTGTGAGCTTGTTTCCTCAGTTGGTTTTTCTGTGATAGTTGGCTCAGTGTCACTGGGAGCAGCATTACTGGCAGTAGTTGCATTGACTCCTTCAAGTGAGATTTGGAGTTTCTGATGAGTGTGAGCCTGTTTCCCCAGTTGGTTTTTCTGTGATAGTTGGCTCAGTGTCACTGGGAGCAGCATTACTGCCAATAGTTGCATTGACTCCTTCAGTGAGATTTGGAGTTTCTGATGGGTGTGGGCCTGTTTCCTCAGTTGGTTTTTCTGTGATAGTTGGCTCAGTGTCACTGGGAGCAGCATTACTGGCAGTAGTTGCATTGACTCCTTCAAGGAGCTTTGGAGTTTCTGATGAGTGTGCGCCTGTTTCCGCAGTTGGTTTTTCTGTGATAGTTGGCTCAGTGTCACTGGGAGCAGCATTACTGCCAATAGTTGCATTGACTCCTTCAGGGAGCTTTGGAGTTTCTGGTGAGTGGGAGCCTGTTTGCTCAAATGGTTTTTCTGTTATAGTTGGCTCAGTGTCACTGGGAGCAGCAGTACTGGCAGTAGTTGCATTGACTCCTTCAGGGAGATTTGGAGTTTCTGATGAGTGTGAGCTTGTTTTCTCAAATGGTGTTTCTGTAATAGTTGGCTCAGTGTCACTGGGAGCAGCAGTACTGGCAGTAGTTGCAATGACTCCTTCAGGGAGATTTGGAGTTCCTGATGAGTGCGAGCCTGTTTCCTCAAATGGTTTTTTGTTGATAGTTGGCTCAGTGTCACTGGGAACAGCAGTACTGGCAGTAGTTGCATTGACTCCTTCAGGAAGATTTGGAGTTTCTGATGAGTGTGAGCCTGTTTCCTCAAATGGTTTTTCTGTGATAGTTGGCTCAGTGTCACTGGGAGCAGCAGTACTGGCAGTAGTTGCATTGACTCCTTCAGGGAGATTTGGAGTTTCTGATGAGTGTGAGCCTGTTTCCTCAAATGGTTTTTCTGTTGATAGTTGGCTCAGTGTCACTGGGAGCAGCAGTACTGGCAGTAGTTGCATTGACTCCTTCAGGGAGATTTGGAGTTTCTGATGGGTGTGAGCCTGTTTCCTCAAATGGTTTTTCTGTGATAGTTGGCTCAGTGTCACTGGGAGCAGCAGTACTGGCAGTAGTTGCATTGACTCCTTCAGGGAGCTTTGGAGTTTCTGATGGGTGTGAGCCTGTTTGCTCAAATGGTTTTTCTGTGATAGTTGGCTCAGTGTCACTGGGAGCAGCAGTACTGGAAATAATTGCATTGACTCCTTCAGTGAGATTTGGAGTTTCTGATGGGTGTGAGCCTGTTTCCTCAATTGGTTTTTTTGTGATAGTTGGCTCAGTGTCACTGGGAGCAGCAGTACTGGCAATAGTTGCATTGACTCCTTCAGGGAGATTTGGAGTTTCTGATGAGTGTGAGCCTGTTTCCTCAAATGGTTTTTCTGTGATAGTTGGCTCAGTGTCACTGGGAGCAGAAGTACTGGCAGTTGTTGCATTGACTCCTTCAGGGAGCTTTGGAGATTCTGATGAGTATGAGCCTGTTTGCTCAAATGGTTTTTCTTTGATAGTTGGCTCAGTGTCACTGGGAGCAGCAGTACTGGCAGTAGTTGCATTGACTCCTGTCAGGGAGCTTTGGAGTTTCTGATGAGTGTGAGCCTGTTTGCTCAAATGGCTTTTTTGTGATAGTTGGCTCAGTGTCACTGGGAGCAGCAGTACTGGCAGTAGTTGCATTGACTCCTTCAGGGAGCTTTGGAGTTTCTGATGAGGTGTGAGCCTGTTTGCTCAAATGGTTTTTCTGTGATAGTTGGCTCAGTGTCACTGGGAGCAGCAGTACTGGCAGTAGTTGCATTGACTCCTTCAGGGAGCTTTGGAGTTTCTGATGAGTGTGAGCCTGTTTCCTCAGTTGGTTTTTCTGTGATAGTTGGCTCAGTGTCACTGGGAGCAGCAGTACTGGCAATAGTTGCATTGACTCCTTCAAGGAGCTTTGGAGTTTCTGATGAGTGTGAGCCTGTTTCCTCAGTTGGTTTTTCTGTGATAGTTGGCTCAGTGTCACTGGGAGCAGCAGTACTGGCAGTAGTTGCATTGACTCCTTCAAGGAGCTTTGGAGTTTCTGATGAGTGTGAGCCTGTTTCCTCAGTTGGTTTTTCTGTGATAGTTGGCTCAGTGTCACTGGGAGCAGCAGTACTGGCAGTAGTTGCATTGACTCCTTCAGGGAGCTTTGGAGTTTCTGATGAGTGTGAGCCTGTTTCCTCAGTTGGTTTTTCTGTGATAGTTGGCTCAGTGTCACTGGGAGCAGCATTACTGGCAGTAGTTGCATTGACTCCTTCAAGTGAGCTTTGGAGTTTCTGATGAGTGTGAGCCTGTTTCCCCAGTTGGTTTTTCTGTGATAGTTGGCTCAGTGTCACTGGGAGCAGCATTACTGGCAATAGTTGCATTGACTCCTTCAGTGAGATTTGGAGTTTCTGATGGGTGTGGGCCTGTTTCCTCAGTTGGTTTTTCTGTGATAGTTGGCTCAGTGTCACTGGGAGCAGCATTACTGGCAGTAGTTGCATTGACTCCTTCAGTGAGATTTGGAGTTTCTGATGGGTGTGGGCCTGTTTCCTCAGTTGGTTTTTCTGTGATAGTTGGCTCAGTGTCACTGGGAGCAGCATTACTGGCAGTAGTTGCATTGACTCCTTCAGGGAGATTTGGAGTTTCTGATGGGTGTGAGCCTGTTTCCTCAAATGGTTTTTCTGTGATAGTTGGCTCAGTGTCACTGGGAGCAGCAGTACTGGCAGTAGTTGCATTGACTCCTTCAGGGAGCTTTGGAGTTTCTGATGAGTGTGAGCCTGTTTCCTCAAATGGTTTTTCTGTGATAGTTGGCTCAGTGTCACTGGGAGCAGCAGTACTGGCAGTAGTTGCATTGACTCCTTCAGGGAGATTTGGAGTTTCTGATGGGTGTGAGCCTGTTTCCTCAAATGGTTTTTCTGTGATAGTTGGCTCAGTGTCACTGGGAGCAGCAGTACTGGCAGTAGTTGCATTGACTCCTTCAGGGAGATTTGGAGTTTCTGATGAGTGTGAGCCTGTTTCCTCAGATGGTTTTTCTGTGATAGTTGGCTCAGTGTCACTGGGAGCAGCAGTACTGGCAGTAGTTGCATTGACTCCTTCAGGGAGATTTGGAGTTTCTGATGAGTGTGAGCCTGTTTCCTCAGATGGTTTTTCTGTGATAGTTGGCTCAGTGTCACTGGGAGCAGCATTACTGGCAGTAGTTGCATTGACTCCTTCAGTGAGATTTGGAGTTTCTGATGGGTGTGAGCCTGTTTCCTCAGTTGGTTTTTCTGTGATAGTTGGCTCAGTGTCACTGGGAGCAGCATTACTGGCAGTAGTTGCATTGACTCCTTCAGGGAGATTTGGAGTTTCTGATGGGTGTGAGCCTGTTTCCTCAGATGGTTTTTCTGTGATAGTTGGCTCAGTGTCACTGGGAGCAGCAGTACTGGCAGTAGTTGCATTGACTCCTTCAGGGAGATTTGGAGTTTCTGATGGGTGTGAGCCTGTTTCCTCAGATGGTTTTTCTGTGATAGTTGGCTCAGTGTCACTGGGAGCAGCATTACTGGCAGTAGTTGCATTGACTCCTTCAGGGAGATTTGGAGTTTCTGATGGGTGTGGGCCTGTTTCCTCAGATGGTTTTTCTGTGATAGTTGGCTCAGTGTCACTGGGAGCAGCAGTACTGGCAATAGTTGCATTGACTCCTTCAGTGAGATTTGGAGTTTCTGATGAGTGTGGGCCTGTTTCCTCAAATGGTTTTTCGTGTGATAGTTGGCTCAGTGTCACTGGGAGCAGCATGTACTGGCAGTAGTTGCATTGACTCCTTCAGGGAGATTTGGAGTTTCTGATGGGTGTGAGCCTGTTTCCTCAAATGGTTTTTCTGTGATAGTTGGCTCAGTGTCACTGGGAGCAGCAGTACTGGCAGTAGTTGCATTGACTCCTTCAGGGAGATTTGGAGTTTCTGATGGATGTGAGCCTGTTTCCTCAATTGGTTTTTCTGTGATAGTTGGCTCAGTGTCACTGGGAGCAGCAGTACTGGCAATAGTTGCATTGACTCCTTCAGGGAGATTTGGAGTTTCTGATGAGTGTGAGCCTGTTTCCTCAGTTGGTTTTTCTGTGATAGTTGGCTCAGTGTCACTGGGAGCAGCAGTACTGGCAGTAGTTGCATTGACTCCTTCAGGGAGCTTTGGAGTTTCTGATGAGTGTGAGCCTGTTTCCTCAGTTGGTTTTTCTGTGATAGTTGGCTCAGTGTCACTGGGAGCAGCAGTACTGGCAGTAGTTGCATTGACTCCTTCAAGTGAGCTTTGGAGTTTCTGATGAGTGTGAGCCTGTTTCCTCAGTTGGTTTTTCTGTGATAGTTGGCTCAGTGTCACTGGGAGCAGCAGTACTGGCAGTAGTTGCATTGACTCCTTCAAGGAGCTTTGGAGTTTCTGATGAGGTGTGAGCCTGTTTCCTCAGTTGGTTTTTCTGTGATAGTTGGCTCAGTGTCACTGGGAGCAGCAGTACTGGCAGTAGTTGCATTGACTCCTTCAAGGAGCTTTGGAGTTTCTGATGAGTGTGAGCCTGTTTCCTCAGTTGGTTTTTCTGTGATAGTTGGCTCAGTGTCACTGGGAGCAGCATGTACTGGCAGTAGTTGCATTGACTCCTTCAAGGAGCTTTGGAGTTTCTGATGAGTGTGAGCCTGTTTCCTCAGTTGGTTTTTCTGTGATAGTTGGCTCAGTGTCACTGGGAGCAGCATTACTGGCAATAGTTGCATTGACTCCTTCAGTGAGATTTGGAGTTTCTGATGAGTGTGGGCCTGTTTCCCCAGTTGGTTTTTCTGTGATAGTTGGCTCAGTGTCACTGGGAGCAGCATTACTGGCAGTAGTTGCATTGACTCCTTCAGTGAGATTTGGAGTTTCTGATGGGTGTGGGCCTGTTTCCCCAGTTGGTTTTTCTGTGATAGTTGGCTCAGTGTCACTGGGAGCAGCATTACTGGCAGTAGTTGCATTGACTCCTTCAGTGAGATTTGGAGTTTCTGATGGGTGTGGGCCTGTTTCCCCAGTTGGTTTTTCTGTGATAGTTGGCTCAGTGTCACTGGGAGCAGCAGTACTGGCAGTAGTTGCATTGACTCCTTCAGTGAGATTTGGAGTTTCTGATGGGTGTGGGCCTGTTTCCTCAGTTGGTTTTTCTGTGATAGTTGGCTCAGTGTCACTGGGAGCAGCATTACTGGCAGTAGTTGCATTGACTCCTTCAGTGAGATTTGGAGTTTCTGATGGGTGTGGGCCTGTTTCCCCAGTTGGTTTTTCTGTGATAGTTGGCTCAGTGTCACTGGGAGCAGCATTACTGGCAATAGTTGCATTGACTCCTTCAGTGAGATTTGGAGTTTCTGATGGGTGTGAGCCTGTTTCCTCAAATGGTTTTTCTGTGATAGTTGGCTCAGTGTCACTGGGAGCAGCAGTACTGGCAGTAGTTGCATTGACTCCTTCAGGGAGCTTTGGAGTTTCTGATGAGTGTGAGCCTGTTTCCTCAAATGGTTTTTCTGTGATAGTTGGCTCAGTGTCACTGGGAGCAGCAGTACTGGCAGTAGTTGCATTGACTCCTTCAGGGAGATTTGGAGTTTCTGATGAGTGTGAGCCTGTTTCCTCAGATGGTTTTTCTGTGATAGTTGGCTCAGTGTCACTGGGAGCAGCAGTACTGGCAGTAGTTGCATTGACTCCTTCAGGGAGATTTGGAGTTTCTGATGGGTGTGAGCCTGTTTCCTCAGATGGTTTTTCTGTGATAGTTGGCTCAGTGTCACTGGGAGCAGCAGTACTGGCAGTAGTTGCATTGACTCCTTCAGGGAGATTTGGAGTTTCTGATGAGTGTGAGCCTGTTTTCTCAGTTGGTTTTTCTGTTGATAGTTGGCTCAGTGTCACTGGGAGCAGCAGTACTGGCAGTAGTTGCATTGACTCCTTCAGGGAGATTTGGAGTTTCTGATGGGTGTGAGCCGGTTTCCTCAGATGGTTTTTCTGTGATAGTTGGCTCAGTGTCACTGGGAGCAGCAGTACTGACAGTAGTTGCATTGACTCCTTCAGGGAGATTTGGAGTTTCTGATGGGTGTGAGCCTGTTTCCTCAAATGGTTTTTCTGTGATAGTTGGCTCAGTGTCACTGGGAGCAGCAGTACTGGAAATAATTGCATTGACTCCTTCAGTGAGATTTGGAGTTTCTGATGAGTGTGGGCCTGTTTCCTCAGTTGGTTTTTCGTGTGATAGCTGGCTCAGTGTCACTGGAAACAGCATGTACTGGCAGTAGTCGCATTGACTCCTTCAGGGAGATTTGGAGTTTCTGATGGGTGTGAGCCTGTTTCCTCAAATGGTTTTTCTGCGATAGTTGGCTCAGTGTCACTGGGAGCAGCAGTACTGGCAGTAGTTGCATTGACTCCTTCAGGGAGATTTGGAGTTTCTGATGAGTGTGAGCCTGTTTCCTCAGATGGTTTTTCTGTTGATAGTTGGCTCAGTGTCACTGGGAGCAGCAGTACTGGCAGTAGTTGCATTGACTCCTTCAGGGAGATTTGGAGTTTCTGATGGGTGTGAGCCTGTTTCCTCAGTTGGTTTTTCTGTGATAGTTGGCTCAGTGTCACTGGGAGCAGCAGTACTGGCAGTAGTTGCATTGACTCCTTCAGGGAGCTTTGGAGTTTCTGATGAGTGTGAGCCTGTTTCCTCAAATGGTTTTTCTGTGATAGTTGGCTCAGTGTCACTGGGAGCAGCAGTACTGGCAGTAGTTGCATTGACTCCTTCAGGGAGCTTTGGAGTTTCTGATGAGTGTGAGCCTGTTTGCTCAAATGGTTTTTCTGTGATAGTTGGCTCAGTGTCACTGGGAGCAGCAGTACTGGCAGTAGTTGCATTGACTCCTTCAGGGAGCTTTGGAGTTTCTGATAGGTGTGAGCCTGTTTGCTCAAATGGTTTTTCTGTGATAGTTGGCTCAGTGTCACTGGGAGCAGCAGTACTGGCAGTAGTTGCATTGACTCCTTCAAGGAGCTTTGGAGTTTCTGATGAGTGTGAGCCTGTTTCTTCAGTTGGTTTTTCTGTGATAGTTGGCTCAGTGTCACTGGGAGCAGCATTACTGGAAATAGTTGCATTGACTCCTTCAAGGAGCTTTGGAGTTTCTGATGAGTGTGAGCCTGTTTCCTCAGTTGGTTTTTCTGTGATAGTTGGCTCAGTGTCACTGGGAGCAGCAGTACTGGCAATAGTTGCATTGACTCCTTCAAGGAGCTTTGGAGTTTCTGATGAGTGTGAGCCTGTTTCCCCAGTTGGTTTTTCTGTGATAGTTGGCTCAGTGTCACTGGGAGCAGCATTACTGCCAATAGTTGCATTGACTCCTTCAGTGAGATTTGGAGTTTCTGATGGGTGTGGGCCTGTTTCCTCAGTTGGTTTTTCTGTGATAGTTGGCTCAGTGTCACTGGGAGCAGCATTACTGGCAGTAGTTGCATTGACTCCTTCAAGGAGCTTTGGAGTTTCTGATGAGTGTGAGCCTGTTTCCCCAGTTGGTTTTTCTGTGATAGTTGGCTCAGTGTCACTGGGAGCAGCATTACTGGCAGTAGTTGCATTGACTCCTTCAGTGAGATTTGGAGTTTCTGATGGGTGTGGGCCTGTTTCCCCAGTTGGTTTTTCTGTGATAGTTGGCTCAGTGTCACTGGGAGCAGCATTACTGGCAGTAGTTGCATTGACTCCTTCAGTGAGATTTGGAGTTTCTGATGGGTGTGGGCCTGTTTCCCCAGTTGGTTTTTCTGTGATAGTTGGCTCAGTGTCACTGGGAGCAGCATTACTGGCAGTAGTTGCATTGACTCCTTCAGTGAGATTTGGAGTTTCTGATGGGTGTGGGCCTGTTTCCCAGTTGGTTTTTCTGTGATAGTTGGCTCAGTGTCACTGGGAGCAGCATTACTGGCAGTAGTTGCATTGACTCCTTCAGGTGAGATTTGGAGTTTCTGATGGGTGTGAGCCTGTTTCCTCAGTTGGTTTTTCTGTGATAGTTGGCTCAGTGTCACTGGGAGCAGCAGTACTGGCAGTAGTTGCATTGACTCCTTCAGGGAGATTTGGAGTTTCTGATGGATGTGAGCCTGTTTCCTCAAATGGTTTTTCTGTGATAGTTGGCTCAGTGTCACTGGGAGCAGCAGTACTGGCAGTAGTTGCATTGACTCCTTCAGGGAGATTTGGAGTTTCTGATGAGTGTGAGCCTGTTTCCTCAAATGGTTTTTCTGCGATAGTTGGCTCAGTGTCACTGGGAGCAGCAGTACTGGCAGTAGTTGCATTGACTCCTTCAGGGAGATTTGGAGTTTCTGATGGGTGTGAGCCTGTTTCCTCAAATGGTTTTTCTGTGATAGTTGGCTCAGTGTCACTGGGAGCAGCAGTACTGGCAGTAGTTGCATTGACTCCTTCAGGGAGCTTTGGAGTTTCTGATGAGTGTGAGCCTGTTTCCTCAGTTGGTTTTTCTGTGATAGTTGGCTCAGTGTCACTGGGAGCAGCAGTACTGGCAGTAGTTGCATTGACTCCTTCAGGGAGCTTTGGAGTTTCTGATGAGTGTGAGCCTGTTTCCTCAGTTGGTTTTTCTGTGATAGTTGGCTCAGTGTCACTGGGAGCAGCAGTACTGGCAGTAGTTGCATTGACTCCTTCAGGGAGCTTTGGAGTTTCTGATGAGTGTGAGCCTGTTTCGCTCAGTTGGTTTTTCTGTGATAGTTGGCTCAGTGTCACTGGGAGCAGCAGTACTGGCAGTAGTTGCATTGACTCCTTCAGGGAGCTTTGGAGTTTCTGATGAGTGTGAGCCTGTTTCCCAGTTGGTTTTTCTGTGATAGTTGGCTCAGTGTCACTGGGAGCAGCATTACTGCCAATAGTTGCATTGACTCCTTCAGTGAGATTTGGAGTTTCTGATGGGTGTGGGCCTGTTTCCCCAGTTGGTTTTTCTGTGATAGTTGGCTCAGTGTCACTGGGAGCAGCATTACTGGCAATAGTTGCATTGACTCCTTCAGTGAGATTTGGAGTTTCTGATGGGTGTGGGCCTGTTTCCTCAGTTGGTTTTTCTGTGATAGTTGGCTCAGTGTCACTGGGAGCAGCATTACTGGCAGTAGTTGCATTGACTCCTTCAAGTGAGCTTTGGAGTTTCTGATGGGTGTGAGCCTGTTTCCCCAGTTGGTTTTTCTGTGATAGTTGGCTCAGTGTCACTGGGAGCAGCATTACTGGCAGTAGTTGCATTGACTCCTTCAGTGAGATTTGGAGTTTCTGATGGGTGTGGGCCTGTTTCCCCAGTTGGTTTTTCTGTGATAGTTGGCTCAGTGTCACTGGGAGCAGCATTACTGGCAGTAGTTGCATTGACTCCTTCAGTGAGATTTGGAGTTTCTGATGGGTGTGGGCCTGTTTCCCCAGTTGGTTTTTCTGTGATAGTTGGCTCAGTGTCACTGGGAGCAGCATTACTGGCAGTAGTTGCATTGACTCCTTCAGTGAGATTTGGAGTTTCTGATGGGTGTGGGCCTGTTTCCCCAGTTGGTTTTTCTGTGATAGTTGGCTCAGTGTCACTGGGAGCAGCATTACTGGCAATAGTTGCATTGACTCCTTCAGTGAGATTTGGAGTTTCTGATGGGTGTGAGCCTGTTTCCCCAGTTGGTTTTTCTGTGATAGTTGGCTCAGTGTCACTGGGAGCAGCATTACTGGCAGTAGTTGCATTGACTCCTTCAGTGAGATTTGGAGTTTCTGATGGGTGTGAGCCTGTTTCCTCAGTTGGTTTTTCTGTGATAGTTGGCTCAGTGTCACTGGGAGCAGCAGTACTGGCAGTAGTTGCATTGACTCCTTCAGGGAGATTTGGAGTTTCTGATGGATGTGAGCCTGTTTCCTCAAATGGTTTTTCTGTGATAGTTGGCTCAGTGTCACTGGGAGCAGCAGTACTGGCAGTAGTTGCATTGACTCCTTCAGGGAGCTTTGGAGTTTCTGATGAGTGTGAGCCTGTTTCCTCAAATGGTTTTTCTGTGATAGTTGGCTCAGTGTCACTGGGAGCAGCAGTACTGGCAGTAGTTGCATTGACTCCTTCAGGGAGATTTGGAGTTTCTGATGGGTGTGAGCCTGTTTCCTCAGTTGGTTTTTCTGTGATAGTTGGCTCAGTGTCACTGGGAGCAGCATGTACTGGCAGTAGTTGCATTGACTCCTTCAAGGAGCTTTGGAGTTTCTGATGAGTGTGAGCCTGTTTCCTCAGTTGGTTTTTCTGTGATAGTTGGCTCAGTGTCACTGGGAGCAGCATGTACTGGCAATAGTTGCATTGACTCCTTCAAGGAGCTTTGGAGTTTCTGATGAGTGTGAGCCTGTTTCCTCAGTTGGTTTTTCTGTGATAGTTGGCTCAGTGTCACTGGGAGCAGCAGTACTGGCAGTAGTTGCATTGACTCCTTCAGTGAGCTTTGGAGTTTCTGATGGGTGTGAGCCTGTTTCCTCAGTTGGTTTTTCTGTGATAGTTGGCTCAGTGTCACTGGGAGCAGCATTACTGGCAGTAGTTGCATTGACTCCTTCAGTGAGATTTGGAGTTTCTGATGGGTGTGGGCCTGTTTCCCCAGTTGGTTTTTCTGTGATAGTTGGCTCAGTGTCACTGGGAGCAGCATTACTGGCAATAGTTGCATTGACTCCTTCAGTGAGATTTGGAGTTTCTGATGGGTGTGGGCCTGTTTCCCCAGTTGGTTTTTCTGTGATAGTTGGCTCAGTGTCACTGGGAGCAGCATTACTGCCAATAGTTGCATTGACTCCTTCAGTGAGATTTGGAGTTTCTGATGGGTGTGGGCCTGTTTCCTCAGTTGGTTTTTCTGTGATAGTTGGCTCAGTGTCACTGGGAGCAGCATTACTGGCAGTAGTTGCATTGACTCCTTCAGTGAGATTTGGAGTTTCTGATGGGTGTGAGCCTGTTTCCCCAGTTGGTTTTTCTGTGATAGTTGGCTCAGTGTCACTGGGAGCAGCATTACTGGCAGTAGTTGCATTGACTCCTTCAGTGAGATTTGGAGTTTCTGATGGGTGTGAGCCTGTTTCCCCAGTTGGTTTTTCTGTGATAGTTGGCTCAGTGTCACTGGGAGCAGCATTACTGGCAGTAGTTGCATTGACTCCTTCAGTGAGATTTGGAGTTTCTGATGGGTGTGAGCCTGTTTCCCGAGTTGGTTTTTCTGTGATAGTTGGCTCAGTGTCACTGGGAGCAGCATTACTGGCAGTAGTTGCATTGACTCCTTCAGTGAGATTTGGAGTTTCTGATGGGTGTGGGCCTGTTTCCTCAGTTGGTTTTTCTGTGATAGTTGGCTCAGTGTCACTGGGAGCAGCATTACTGGCAGTAGTTGCATTGACTCCTTCAGTGAGCTTTGGAGTTTCTGATGAGTGTGAGCCTGTTTCCTCAGTTGGTTTTTCTGTGATAGTTGGCTCAGTGTCACTGGGAGCAGCATTACTGGCAGTAGTTGCATTGACTCCTTCAGTGAGATTTGGAGTTTCTGATGGGTGTGAGCCTGTTTCCTGAGTTGGTTTTTCTGTGATAGTTGGCTCAGTGTCACTGGGAGCAGCATTGCTGGCAGTAGTTGCATTAACTCCTTCAGTGAGATTTGGAGTTTCTGATGGGTGTGGGACTGTTTCCCCAGTTGGTTTTTCTGTGATCGTTGACTCAGTGTCACTGGGAGCAGCATTACTGGCAGTAGTTGCATTGACTCCAAGGAGCTTTGGAGTTTCTGATGAGTGTGAGCCTGTTTCCCCAGTTGGTTTTTCTGTGATAGTTGGCTCAGTGTCACCGGGAGCAGCATTACTGGCCGTAGTTGCATTGACTCCTTCAGTGAGATTTGGAGTTTCTGATGGGTGTGAGCCTGTTTCCCCAGTTGGTTTTTCTGTGATAGTTGGCTCAGTGTCACTGGGAGCAGCATTACTGGCAGTAGTTGCATTGACTCCTTCAGTGAGATTTGGAGTTTCTGATGGGTGTGGGCCTGTTTCCGCAGTTGGTTTTTCTGTGATAGTTGGCTCAGTGTCACTGGGAGCAGCATTACTGGCAGTAGTTGCATTGACTCCTTCAGTGAGATTTGGAGTTTCTGATGGGTGTGGGCCTGTTTCCGCAGTTGGTTTTTCTGTGATAGTTGGCTCAGTGTCACTGGGAGCAGCATTACTGCCAATAGTTGCATTGACTGCTTCAGTGAGATTTGGAGTTTCTGATGGGTGTGAGCCTGTTTCCCGAGTTAGTTTTTCTGTGATAGTTGGCTCAGTGTCACTGGGAGCAGCATTGCTGGCAGTAGTTGCATTAACTCCTTCAGTGAGATTTGGAGTTTCTGATGGGTGTGGGACTGTTTCCCCAGTTGGTTTTTCTGTGATAGTTGGCTCAGTGTCACCGGGAGCAGCATTACTGGCAGTAGTTACATTGACTCCTTCAGTGAGATTTGGAGTTTCTGATTGGTGTGGGCCTGTTTCGCCAGTTGGTTTTTCTGTGATAGTTGGCTCAGTGTCACTGGGAGCAGCATTACTGCCAATAGTTGCATTGACTCCTTCAGTGAGATTTGGAGTTTCTGATGGGTGCTGGCCTGTTTCCCCAGTTGGTTTTTCTGTGATAGTTGGCTCAGTGTCACTGGGAGCAGCATTACTGCCAATAGTCGCATTGACTGCTTCAGTGAGATTTGGAGTTTCTGATGGGTGTGGGCCTGTTTCCTCAGTTGGTTTTTCTGTGATAGTTGACTCAGTGTCACTGGGAGCAGCATTACTGGCAGTAGTTGCATTGACTCCAAGGAGCTTTGGAGTTTCTGATGAGTGTGAGCCTGTTTCCCCAGTTGGTTTTTCTGTGATAGTTGGCTCAGTGTCACCGGGAGCAGCATTACTGGCCGTAGTTGCATTGACTCCTTCAGTGAGATTTGGAGTTTCTGATGGGTGTGAGCCTGTTTCCCGAGTTGGTTTTTCTGTGATAGTTGGCCCAGTGTCACCGGGAGCAGCATTGCTGGCAGTAGTTGCATTAACTCCTTCAGTGAGATTTGGAGTTTCTGATGGGTGTGGGACTGTTTCCCCAGTTGGTTTTTCTGTGATAGTTGACTCAGTGTCACTGGGAGCAGCATTACTGGCAGTAGTTGCATTGACTCCTAAGGAGCTTTGGAGTTTCTGATGAGTGTGAGCCTGTTTCCCCAGTTGGTTTTTCTGTGATAGTTGGCTCAGTGTCACTGGGAGCAGCATTACTGGCAGTAGTTGCATTGACTCCTTCAGTGAGATTTGGAGTTTCTGATGGGTGTGAGCCTGTTTCCCCAGTTGGTTTTTCTGTGATAGTTGGCTCAGTGTCACTGGGAGCAGCATTACTGGCAGTAGTTGCATTGACTCCTTCAGTGAGATTTGGAGTTTCTGATGGGTGTGGGCCTGTTTCCGCAGTTGGTTTTTCTGTGATAGTTGGCTCAGTGTCACTGGGAGCAGCATTACTGGCAGTAGTTGCATTGACTCCTTCAGTGAGATTTGGAGTTTCTGATGGGTGTGGGCCTGTTTCCGCAGTTGGTTTTTCTGTGATAGTTGGCTCAGTGTCACTGGGAGCAGCATTACTGCCAGTAGTTGCATTGACTGCTTCAGTGAGATTTGGAGTTTCTGATGGGTGTGAGCCTGTTTCCTGAGTTGGTTTTTCTGTGATAGTTGGCTCAGTGTCACTGGGAGCAGCATTGCTGGCAGTAGTTGCATTGACTCCTTCAGTGAGATTTGGAGTTTCTGATGGGTGTGGGACTGTTTCCCCAGTTGGTTTTTCTGTGATAGTTGGCTCAGTGTCACTGGGAGCAGCATTACTGGCAGTAGTTGCATTGACTCCTTCAGTGAGATTTGGAGTTTCTGATTGGTGTGGGCCTGTTTCGCTCAGTTGGTTTTTCTGTAATAGTTGGCTCAGTGTCACTGGGAGCAGCATTACTGCCAATAGTTGCATTGACTCCTTCAGTGAGATTTGGAGTTTCTGATGGGTGCTGGCCTGTTTCCCCAGTTGGTTTTTCTGTGATAGTTGGCTCAGTGTCACTGGGAGCAGCATTACTGGCCAATAGTTGCATTGACTCCTTCAGTGAGATTTGGAGTTTCTGATGGGTGTGGGCCTGTTTCCTCAGTTGGTTTTTCTGTGATAGTTGACTCAGTGTCACTGGGAGCAGCATTACTGGCAGTAGTTGCATTGACTCTTCAAGGAGCTTTGGAGTTTCTGATGGGTGTGAGCCTGTTTCCCCAGTTGGTTTTTCTGTGATAGTTGGCTCAGTGTCACCGGGAGCAGCATTACTGGCAGTAGTTGCATTGACTCCTTCAGTGAGATTTGGAGTTTCTGATGGGTGTGAGCCTGTTTCCCCAGTTGGTTTTTCTGTGATAGTTGGCTCAGTGTCACTGGGAGCAGCATTACTGGCAGTAGTTGCATTGACTCCTTCAGTGAGATTTGGAGTTTCTGATGGGTGTGGGCCTGTTTCCCCAGTTGGTTTTTCTGTGATAGTTGGCTCAGTGTCACTGGGAGCGGCATTACTGGCAGTAGTTGCATTGACTCCTTCAAGGAGCTTTGGAGTTTCTGATGATTGTGAGCCTGTTTCCCCAGTTGGTTTCTCTGTGATAGTTGGCTCAGTGTCACTGGGAGCAGCATTACTGCCAATAGTTGCATTGACTCCTTCAGTAAGATTTGGAGTTTCTGATGGGTGTGGGCCTGTTTCCGCAGTTGGTTTTTCTGTGATAGTTGGCTCAGTGTCACTGGGAGCAGCATTACTGGCAATAGTTGCATTGACTCCTTCAGTGAGATTTGGAGTTTCTGATGAGTGTGAGCCTGTTTCCTCGAGTTGGTTTTTCTGTGATAGTTGGCTCAGTGTCACTGGGAGCAGCATTGCTGGCAGTAGTTGCATTGACTCCTTCAGTGAGATTTGGAGTTTCTGATGGGTGTGAGCCTGTTTCCCCAGTTGGTTTTTCTGTGATAGTTGGCTCAGTGTCACTGGGAGCAGCATTACTGGCAGTAGTTGCATTGACTCCTTCAGTGAGATTTGGAGTTTCTGATGGGTGTGGGCCTGTTTCGCCAGTTGGTTTTTCTGTGATAGTTGGCTCAGTGTCACTGGGAGCAGCATTACTGGCAGTAGTTGCATTGACTCCTTCAGTGAGATTTGGAGTTTCTGATGGGTGTGGGCCTGTTTCCCCAGTTGGTTTTTCTGTGATAGTTGGCTCAGTGTCACTGGGAGCAGCATTACTGCCAATAGTTGCATTGACTCCTTCAGTGAGATTTGGAGTTTCTGATGGGTGCTGAGCCTGTTTCCCCAGTTGGTTTTTCTGTGATAGTTGGCTCAGTGTCACTGGGAGCAGCATTACTGCCAATAGTTGCATTGACTCCTTCAGTGAGATTTGGAGTTTCTGATGGGTGTGGGCCTGTTTCCTCAGTTGGTTTTTCTGTGATAGTTGGCTCAGTGTCACTGGGAGCAGCATTACTGGCAGTAGTTGCATTGACTCCTTCAAGGAGCTTTGGAGTTTCTGATGAGTGTGAGCCTGTTTCCCCAGTTGGTTTTTCTGTGATAGTTGGCTCAGTGTCACTGGGAGCAGCATTACTGGCAGTAGTTGCATTGACTCCTTCAGTGAGATTTGGAGTTTCTGATGGGTGTGAGCCTGTTTCCCCAGTTGGTTTTTCTGTGATAGTTGGCTCAGTGTCACTGGGAGCAGCATTACTGGCAGTAGTTGCATTGACTCCTTCAGTGAGATTTGGAGTTTCTGATGGGTGTGGGCCTGTTTCCGCAGTTGGTTTTTCTGTGATAGTTGGCTCAGTGTCACTGGGAGCAGCATTACTGGCAGTAGTTGCATTGACTCCTTCAGTGAGATTTGGAGTTTCTGATGGGTGTGGGCCTGTTTCCCCAGTTGGTTTTTCTGTGATAGTTGGCTCAGTGTCACTGGGAGCAGCATTACTGCCAATAGTTGCATTGACTCCTTCAGTGAGATTTGGAGTTTCTGATGGGTGTGAGCCTGTTTCCCCAGTTGGTTTTTCTGTGATAGTTGGCTCAGTGTCACTGGGAGCAGCATTACTGGCAGTAGTTGCATTAACTCCTTCAGTGAGATTTGGAGTTTCTGATGGGTGTGGGCCTGTTTCCCCAGTTGGTTTTTCTGTGATAGTTGGCTCAGTGTCACTGGGAGCAGCATTACTGGCAGTAGTTGCATTGACTCCTTCAAGGAGCTTTGGAGTTTCTGATGAGTGTGAGCCTGTTTCCCCAGTTGGTTTTTCTGTGATAGTTGGCTCAGTGTCACTGGGAGCAGCATTACTGGCAGTAGTTGCATTGACTCCTTCAGTGAGATTTGGAGTTTCTGATGGGTGTGAGCCTGTTTCCCCAGTTGGTTTTTCTGTGATAGTTGGCTCAGTGTCACTGGGAGCAGCATTACTGGCAGTAGTTGCATTGACTCCTTCAGTGAGATTTGGAGTTTCTGATGGGTGTGAGCCTGTTTCCCCAGTTGGTTTTTCTGTGATAGTTGACTCAGTGTCACTGGGAGCAGCATTACTGGCAGTAGTTGCATTGACTCCTTCAAGGAGCTTTGGAGTTTCTGATGAGTGTGAGCCTGTTTCCCCAGTTGGTTTTTCTGTGATAGTTGGCTCAGTGTCACTGGGAGCAGCATTACTGGCAGTAGTTGCATTGACTCCTTCAGTGAGATTTGGAGTTTCTGATGGGTGTGAGCCTGTTTCCTCGAGTTGGTTTTTCTGTGATAGTTGGCTCAGTGTCACTGGGAGCAGCATTACTGGCAGTAGTTGCATTGACTCCTTCAGTGAGATTTGGAGTTTCTGATGGGTGTGGGCCTGTTTCCCAGTTGGTTTTTCTGTGATAGTTGGCTCAGTGTCACTGGGAGCAGCATTACTGGCAGTAGTTGCATTGACTCCTTCAGTGAGCTTTGGAGTTTCTGATGGGTGTGAGCCTGTTTCCCCAGTTGGTTTTTCTGTGATAGTTGGCTCAGTGTCACTGGGAGCAGCATTACTGGCAGTAGTTGCATTGACTCCTTCAGTGAGATTTGGAGTTTCTGATGGGTGTGGGCCTGTTTCCCCAGTTGGTTTTTCTGTGATAGTTGGCTCAGTGTCACTGGGAGCAGCATTACTGGCAGTAGTTGCATTGACTCCTTCAAGTGAGATTTGGAGTTTCTGATGGGTGTGAGCCTGTTTCCCCAGTTGGTTTTTCTGTGATAGTTGGCTCAGTGTCACTGGGAGCAGCATTACTGGCAGTAGTTGCATTGACTCCTTCAGTGAGATTTGGAGTTTCTGATGGGTGTGGGCCTGTTTCCCCAGTTGGTTTTTCTGTGATAGTTGGCTCAGTGTCACTGGGAGCAGCATTACTGCCAATAGTTGCATTGACTGCTTCAGTGAGATTTGGAGTTTCTGATGGGTGTGAGCCTGTTTCCCCAGTTGGTTTTTCTGTGATAGTTGGCTCAGTGTCACTGGGAGCAGCATTACTGGCAGTAGTTGCATTGACTCCTTCAGTGAGATTTGGAGTTTCTGATGGGTGTGGGCCTGTTTCCCCAGTTGGTTTTTCTGTGATAGTTGGCTCAGTGTCACCGGGAGCAGCATTACTGGCAGTAGTTGCATTGACTCCTTCAGTGAGATTTGGAGTTTCTGATGGGTGTGGGCCTGTTTCCCCAGTTGGTTTTTCTGTGATAGTTGGCTCAGTGTCACTGGGAGCAGCATTACTGGCAGTAGTTGCATTGACTCCTTCAGTGAGATTTGGAGTTTCTGATGGGTGTGGGCCTGTTTCCCCAGTTGGTTTTTCTGTGATAGTTGGCTCAGTGTCACTGGGAGCAGCATTACTGGCAATAGTTGCATTGACTCCTTCAGTGAGATTTGGAGTTTCTGATGGGTGCTGGGCCTGTTTCCCAGTTGGTTTTTCTGTGATAGTTGGCTCAGTGTCACTGGGAGCAGCATTACTGCCAATAGTTGCATTGACTGCTTCAGTGAGATTTGGAGTTTCTGATGGGTGTGGGCCTGTTTCCTCAGTTGGTTTTTCTGTGATAGTTGGCTCAGTGTCACTGGGAGCAGCATTACTGGCAGTAGTTGCATTGACTCTTCAGGGAGCTTTGGAGTTTCTGATGAGTGTGAGCCTGTTTCCTCAGTTGGTTTTTCTGTGATAGTTGGCTCAGTGTCACTGGGAGCAGCATTACTGGCAGTAGTTGCATTGACTCCTTCAGTGAGATTTGGAGTTTCTGATGGGTGTGAGCCTGTTTCCCCAGTTGGTTTTTCTGTGATAGTTGGCTCAGTGTCACTGGGAGCAGCATTACTGGCAGTAGTTGCATTGACTCCTTCAGTGAGATTTGGAGTTTCTGATGGGTGTGGGCCTGTTTCCCCAGTTGGTTTTTCTGTGATAGTTGGCTCAGTGTCACTGGGAGCGGCATTACTGGCAGTAGTTGCATTGACTCCTTCAAGGAGCTTTGGAGTTTCTGATGAGTGTGAGCCTGTTTCCCCAGTTGGTTTCTCTGTGATAGTTGGCTCAGTGTCACTGGGAGCAGCATTACTGGCCAATAGTTGCATTGACTCCTTCAGTGAGATTTGGAGTTTCTGATGGGTGTGGGCCTGTATCCCGAGTTTGGTTTTTTGTGATAGTTGGCTCAGTGTCACTGGGAGCAGCATTACTGGCAGTAGTGTGCATTGACTCCTTCAGTGAGATTTGGAGTTTCTGATGGGTGTGGCCTGTTTCCCCAATTGGTTTTTCTGTGATAGTTGGCTCAGTGTCACTGGGAGCAGCATTACTGGCAGTAGTTGCATTGACTCCTCCAAGGAGCTTTGAAGTTTCTGATGAGTGTGAGCCTGTTTCCCCAGTTGGTTTTTTTGTGATAGTTGGCTCAGTGTCACTGGGAGCAGCATTACTGCCAATTTTTGCATTGACTCCTTCAGTGAGATTTGGAGTTTCTGATGGGTGTGGGCCTGTCTCCTCGGTTGGTTTTTCTGTGATAGTTGGCTCAGTGTCACTGGGAGCAGCAGTACTGGCAGTAGTTGCATTGACTACTATAGGTAGGTTTGGAGTTTCTGATGGGTGTGAGCCTTTTTGCTCAAATGGTTTTTCTGTGATAGTTGGCTCAGTGTCATTGGGAGCAGCAGTACTGGCAGCAGTTGGATTGACTCCTTCAGGGAGATTTGGAGTTTCTGATGGGTGTGAGCCTGTTTCCTCAAATGGTTTTTCTGGGATAGTTGGCTCAGTGTCACTAGGAGCAGCATTACTGCCAATAGTTGCATTGACTCCTTCAGTGAGATTTGGAGTTTCTGATGGGTGTGGGCCTGTCTCCTCAGTTGGTTTTTCTGTGATAGTTGGCTCAGTGTCACTGGGAACAGCAGTACTGGCAGTAGTCGCATTGACTCCTTCAGGGAGATTTGGAGTTTCTGATGGGTGTGAGCTTGTTTCCTCTAATGGTTTTTCTGGGATAGTTGGCTCAGTGTCACTGGGAGCAGCAGTACTGGCAGTAGTTGCAGTGACTCCCTCAGGGAAATTTTGAGTTTCTGATGAGTGTGAGCTTTTTTCCTCAAATGGTGTTTCTGTAATAGTTGGCTCAGTGTCACGGGGAGCAGCAGTACTGGCAGTAGTTGCGTTGACTCCTTCAGGGAGCCTTGGAGTTTCTGATGAGTGTGAGCTTATTTGTTTGTCAAATGGTTTTTCTCTGATAGTTGGTTCAGTGTCACTGGGAGCAGCAGTACTGGCAATAGTTGCATTGACTCCTTCAGGGAGATTTGGAGTTCCTGATGAGTGCGGGCCTGTTTCCTCCAATGGTTTTTCTGTGATTGTTGGCCCAGTGCCACTGGGAGCAGCAGTACTGGCAGTAGTTGCATTGACTCCTACAGGGAAATTTGGAGTTTCTGATGAATGTGAGCTTTTTTTTCTGGAAAATGATGTTTCTGTGATTGTTGGCTCAGTGTCACTGGGAGCAGCAGTACTGGTAGTAGTTGCATTGACTCCTTCAAGCAGCTTTGGAGTTTCTGATGAGTGTAAGCCTGTTTCCTCAAATGGTTTTTCGTTGATAGTTGGCTCAGTGCCACCGGGAGCAGCAGTACTGGCAGCAGTTGCATTGACTCCTTTAAGCAGCTTTGGAGTTTCTGATGAGTGTGATCCTGTTTCCTCGATTGGTTTTTCTGTGATAGTTGGCTCAGTGTCACTGGGAGCAGCAGTCCTGGCAATAGTTCCATTTACTCCTTCAGGGGGATTTGGAGTTTCTGATGAGTGTGAGCCTGTTTTATCAAATGGCTTTTCTGTGATAGTTGGCTCAGTGTCACTGGGAGCAAAACTACTGGCAGTTGTTGCATTGACTCCTTCAGGGAGCTTTGAGTGATTTTGATGAGTATGAGTCTATTTGCTCAAATGGTTTTTCTGTGATAATTGGCTCAGTGTCACTGGGAGCAGCAGTACTGGCAGTAGTTGCATTGACTCCTTCAGGGAGCTTTGGAGTTTCTGATGAGTGTGAGCTTGTTTGTTTGTCAAACTGTTTTCCTGTGATAGTTGGCACAGTGTCACTGGGAGCAGCAGTACTGGCCGTAGTTGCTTTGACTCCTCAGGGAGATTTGTAGTTCCTGAAGAGTGTGAGCCTGTTTCCTCAAATGGTTTTTCGTTGATAGTTGGCTCAGTGTCACTCGTTAGCAGCAGTACTGGCAGTAGTTGCATTGACTCCTTCAGGAAGATTTGGAGTTTCTGATGGGTGTGAGCCTGTTTCCTCAAATGGTTTTTCTGTGATAGTTGGCTCAGTGTCACTGGTTACAGCAGTACTGGCAGTAGTTGCATTGACTCCTTCAGGGAGATTTGGAGTTTCTGATGGGTGTGAGCCTGTTTCCTCAAATGGTTTTTCTGTGATAGTTGGCTCAGTGTCACTGGTTAGCAGCAGTACTGGCAGTAGTTGCATTGACTCCTTCAGGAAGACTTTGGAGTTTCTGATGAGTGTGAGCCTGTTTGCTCAAATGGTTTTTTTGTGATAGTTGGCTTAGTGTCACTGGAAGCAGCAGAACTGGCAGTAATTGCATTGACTCCTTTAAGGAGCTTTGGAGTTTCTGATGAGTTTGAGCCTGTTTCCTCAATTGGTTTTTTCTGTGATAGTTGGCTCAGTGTCACTGGGAGCAGCAGTACTGGCAGTAGTTGCATTGACTCCTTCAGGGAGCTTTGGAGTTTTTGATGAGTGTGAGCCTGTTTGCTTAAATGGTTTTTCTGTGATAGTTTGCTCAGTGGCACTGGGAACAGCAGTGCTGGCAGTAGTTGTATTGGCTTGTCCAGGGAGCTTTGGAGTTTCTGATGAGTGTGAGCCTGTTTCGTCAAATGGTTTTTCTGTAATAGTTGGCTCAGTGTCACTGGGAGTAGCAGCACTGGCAGTAGTTGCATTGGCTCCTTCAGCGAGCTTTGGAGTTTCTGATGAGTGTGAGCCTATTTGCTCATATGGTTTTTCTGTGATAGTTGGCTCAGTATCACTGGGAACAGCAGTACTGGCAGTAGTTGTATTGACTCGCCCAGGGAGCTTTAGAGTTTTGATAAGTGTGGAGCCTGCTTCCTCAAATGGTTTTTCTGTGATAGTTGGCTCAGTGTCGCTGGGAGCAGCAGGTACTGGCAGTAGGTGCATTGACTCCTTCAGGGAGCTTTGGAGTTTCTGATGAGTGTGAGCCTGTTTCCTCAAATGGTTTTTCTTTGACAGTTGGCTCAGTGTCACTGGGAGCAGCAGTACTGGCAGTGGTTGCATTGACTCCTTCAGGGAGATTTGGAGTTTCTGATGAGTGTGAGCCTGTTTTCTGAAATGATTTTTTTGTGATAGTTGGCTCAGTGTCACTGGGAGCAGCAGTACTGGCAGTAGTTGCATTGACTCCTTCAGGTAGATTTGGAGTTCCTGATGAGTGTGAGCCTGTTTCCTCAAATGGGTTTTCGTTGATAGTTGGCTCAGTGTCACTGGTTACAGCAGTACTGGCAGTAGATGCATTGACCTTCAGGAGATTTGGAGTTTCTAATGGGTGTGAGCCTGTTTCCTCAAATGATTTCTCTGTGATAGTTGGCTCAATGTCACTGGAACGCAACAGTACTGGCAGTAGTTGCATTGACTCCTTCAGGTAGCTTTGGAGTTTCTGTTGAGCGTGAGCCTGTTTGCTTAAATGGTTTTTCTGTGATAGTTGGCTCAGTGTCACTGGGAGCAGCAGTACTGGCAGTAGTTGCATTGACTCCTTCAGGAAGCTTGGGAGTTTGTGATGAGTGTGAGCCTGTTTGCTCAAGTGGTTTTTCTGTGATAGTTGGCTCAGTGTCACTGAGAGCAGCAGTACTGGCACTAGTTGCATTGACTCCTTCAGGAAGCTTTGGAGTTTCTGATGAGTGTGAGCCTGTTTGCTCAAGTGGTTTTTCTCTTGATAGTTGGCTCAGTTTCACTGCGAGCAGCAGTAGTGGCAGTAGTTGCATTGACTCCTTCAGGGAGCTTTGGAGTTTCTGATGGGTGTGAGCCTGTTTGCTCAAATGGTTTTTCTGTGATAGTTTGGCTCTGTGTCACTGGGAGCAGCAGTACTGGCAGTAGTTGCATTGACTCCTTCAAGGAGCTTTGGAGTTTCTGATGAATGTGAGCCTGTTTCCTCAATTGGTTTTTCTGTGATAGTTGGCTCAGTGTCACTGGGAGCAGCAGTACTGGCAGTAGTTGAATTGACTCCTTCAGGGAGATTTGGAGTTTCTGATGAGTGTGAGCCTGTTTCCTCAAATGGTTTTTCAGTGATAGTTTGCTCAATGTCACTGGAAGCAACAGGTCTGGCAGTAGTTGCATTGACTCCTTCAGTGATATTTGGAGTTTTTGATGGCATTAAACTTTGTTCCTCAGAGGGCGTTTCCGTGGTAGTTTTCTCGGTGTTACCGAGAACTGCAGTACTGGCAGTAGTTGCATTGAGTCGTTCTTTAGGATTTTGCATTTTTGATGTTGTTAAGCTTTGACCCTCGGAGGGTTTTTTTGTGGAAGATTGCTTCAGTACTACAGGGAGTCACACTACTTTTAGTAGCTACATTGACTGCCCCTGGAAGATTTTCAGTTTCTGAAGAGGCTAAAGTTTGCCCCTCAGAGGAGGTTTCTGTGGTCGTTTGCTCAGTCTGACTTGGAGTTGCAGTTCTAGTAGGTAGTTACATATGACTTCCCCAGGAAGATTTCGAGTTTGTGATGCGGTTAAACTAATTATATCAGAGGTTTTTTCTGTGATAGTGTGCTCAGTCTCTCCAGGAGATGCGGTACTGGTAGCAGCTGTCATTCACTCCTCCTGGGAGATTGGGAGTTTCTGATGAGGTCAAAGTTAGCTCCACAAAGGGTTTGTTCGTGGTAGATTGCTCATTTACACTGGGAGCTGGAGTACTGGTAGTAATCGCATTGTCTCCTTTTGCAGGATTTGGAATTTTGGATGAGGTCGTAGTTGCCGTTCGGTGACGAGTAATGCTTTCGTTTTCTGGTGTAAGGAAACCAGGTTCGTTCCGTCTCAGTCCTTGCGTAGTCGAGGCTATATCCCCATGTTGTGTCTTGTCGTTGTTCTCTACACGAATTGTGGTCGTTGCTTCCGTGACTGTTGTGTCCGTGGTCTGGTAGTTCTTGATAATCTTCGTACTCAACGCTTTCTTTTCCGACGTGATGTGAGGACATCCTCGATTGAAGAACGGTGGATTTAATTGGCTGTTGTGGCTTGGTATTTCTGGAAAAAAATGAGGTGTGTCAGTAGGTAGGCATTTTTTATTAGAATCTGCTAATATTTTTATATTGTGTTAAATAATAGATCTAGTCATATTGATGTGACTATTTTTGCGATTTTAACTGTCAATATAGATTTGAACGCTTGGAAACTCGAAACGGAACTTTTTCAAGGGTTTTTGGAAGTGATGCAGTGTAATCGAAATGTTTTTAATAATTATCAGGGGGGTTGGTGAGAGTTGAAGGAGCTGTGAAAATTTTGAAAATCGGCATTTGCTTGCCTTTGCTATATGGGTGGCGGATAATATAATGATAATGACCCTTGTCGAAATTAGAAAATGCTTTATATGAGAAATGTTTCGCAGTCTAAATGTCAAAAAAATAGGGTAATTTGCCCTCGCAGTGAAAGGCAGTGTATTTATTCAACGCTCCAAATCTCTCGAAATATTTATTTTTAATGTTTTTTTTTTTGCAGCGTGCGCACATGGCGGAACAGATGTTTTGCTGCTTTTTCTTACTAAGTAGCCAAGGTACCTTTAGAAGCGAGCACGTTGTTTCCTATCAAACGCCGGGATTGTGGACAATTTTAGTGTGCGATAAATTCAGGACCGGCCCTAGGATTGGGCGACCTCGGCTGTCGGCCAGGGCGCCATCAAAAGAGGGCGCCGTAGCGCCCCCGCTTTCTGATTTATTTGTACACGCGCCCTACACGACGCTATAGCCCGTTCGCCTTTTGTTTTTTGAATGTGGTTCTCGTCTGACAAAATGCTCGCAGTGAGTCACTACTCCTATATTTACTTACAACTTCATGATGTCCCTAATAGATAGGGGCGTAAGAAAAGAGGGGGGGGGGCACTATGGCCGGAGTTTGCCCAGGGCGGTTCATGGTGTAGGACCGGCCCTGGATGTAGTGTCCCTGTTTTAATTGATTAAACACAGCGTGTTACCACTGACTACTCTCGTCCGGAGTGTTCGTAAACTAACAGAAGTGTTTTTGAAACTACTTTGCCGATGGTTCACAGAGGCAAGTTTCGACTTTTTGTTCAAGGCGTGTATAGATTTGGAGATGGCAATACGCATCCCAGGTTGCACTTTAGGGAAACGCATAACTTGGCCGGAGTTCGTGAATCCTAAGGCCCTAAGTTGGGCCTAAGGATGTTTTGCTCCAAAGCAGTAGTTAGCACCAAAACACTTTCTTTTCTTTAGATTTCATTTGTTTTGCCACTTAATTGCCGAAGTTCCAGACATGAGCCAAGAACGCCAGGTAACAGTCAAACAACCCACACTAAAGCTATAATTTTGTCACCTGTTCGGCATCCTAGGCGCAGAGTTGACAGATGAAAACGGAAGGACCAGAAATTAATCCTATTTCTGGCATTGTCTAGGGAACTGAAGCCGAAAGAGGCCAGGTGACAACCGAATAGCCAGAAAGTAAGGCCTAGCTCTGGCGCTGTTTGGCAATTTACAACCAATATAACGAGACTCCGGTGAATTAATATAAAACTAGGTTATATCTGTTCTTTTATTAGCTTTCAGGACCTTAAACTGCCATACAAAAATTTAGCTATTCTTGACTATAAAGGCCCGTTCACACCCTTGCAACCGAGTACGACCGAGAGAGACGAGATCTGTTAAAACTTCTTAAAATTCCCGAGGAAGCGGGAACACACTGGCATTATGGCGCCATCTATGCGATAACCCTGGAACTGCATTTCACAAGAGCGAAGGTTTTGCGAGCGGGATTTCCGAGGACAAATGTACGTAATACCTATGAGAAAGGCTCGTTTATAACGTTTACAAAAGTTTTTCGAGCCAAGAAAGAAAGGATAATGCGCGGGAGAAATAGAAAATATGCCGGACCGCCAAGTTTACGCTGCAAGCCGATAGATAGCGCCACTGTGTCCTCTCCGACGCAGACGATGTAATACCTACGCAGACGATGTAGTACTGACCGCGGCATCAGTCTGCGACTTGCAGAAACTCCTAGATATCTGTACCGAGGGTAGCAACAGGACTTGGATTGAAATTCAACGCAAACAAGTCAGCAGCGGTGCTGTTTGCAGGTCCACAAGATCCAACATTTGGGCAGTCTTCGACTCGGGGTGGACTGTGTACCTGTAGTGAACTCGCACAGGTACTTGGGCATTGCACTCACAAATACAGAGGACTACTTGCAAGAGCACCACGCCCATCTGCGCCAAGCAGCCATCAGAGGAACCAGCATTTTCCGCAGACGGAATCTCTGGAGTTGCAATAGATTCCCATAGTTTTCGTTTAACCCGAGACGGGGTAGCTTCGGAAAAGGGACGAGAAGAAAAGAGGCCACAAGGAGGCGACGTCTCAAACGTGGTGTGTATAAAAATGCATACGATGGAATAAAATCCTTAGCTGGGTTTAGAGACGTCGCCTCCTTGTGGCCTCTTTTTCTTCTCGTCCTTTTCCGAAATACCCCAGTCTCGGGTTAAACAAAACTATGGTTAACTTCCACCAGCTCACCTGCACCCTTACAATTTTTTCACTAGCAATAGATTCGTTGTGACCCGGGAGCTGTGGAAGGCGGAGGTGGTACCAGGACTGACTTTTGCTAACGCTGTGGTGTGTGTCCCTGGAGATATCCGAGCTCACATAGAACGTAGGCAGAGGGAGGTCGGGCGCCAAGCGCTAGGCTGTCATGGTACAGTAGCAAATGAGGCTGTCCAGGCTGATTTAGGATGGTCCTCTTTTGAAGCCCGTGAAGCTACCAGCAAAATCGCCTACGACGAGACGTCTCCGACATATGGACACCTGCCGGTGGGCCAAAGGGCTGTTTAGGTACACTCAACTGACTGGGCTGCAGACCCGCTGGCAGAAACGCCTATACCAGCGCGAAAGGAAGCTATGGTTTTTTTGCCGACCCTGTCCAAGCGTCGTCCGCCACGGAATGGGAGAGAGAGGTCCGGAAAAAGGTTCGCGATCAGGAAACACAGCAGTGCTCAAAGATGCCCAATCGAAGACTACGCTCGATGTGTATGTTGCAAACAAGAGCACCATCGGCTCGGAAGCTAGGCTATACGATAATAGCCTGGGTAGTCGTTTGCTATTTGAGGCACGAGCCAGGGCACTAAGGACTCTGTCTTACAGACGACACTTTGATTCTGTCGTGACCGCGAGCGTGTGCCGGTGTGCGGGGCCCACAACGAAACAGTAGCACACATTGTACTGGAATGTGCACGACTCCGGCCATCCCGGTCACGAAACAACGACCGAGACCCTTCAAAGCCCTCTGGAGCTTGCCAAAGTATTGGGCTTCACTGTTACTAGAGATGGACACCAAAGCATTGAGGTTAGGCCAGCCGCACCAGCGGACAGGCCTGCCTCCGAACGAGACTAGGGCCTCCAGCGGCCCCCATAGGCCGTCTGTCGAGGCAACAAAGAGACGATTAGAGGACTGGTGGAAAAATATCTACCTTAGGGGGCATGCCCCAGGCTTGGGCATGAATATTGTTCGAGCCCGCCAAAGGCTGGTTCACACTCTTGCGACGAGTACGACCGAGAGACACCAGACCGGTTTTGAATTCTCTTGCGACGTGTTAGGACCGGGTGCCCATGCCGCGGAGCTGGTCCTAAGATGTCGTAAGAGGATTAAAAACCGGTCTTGTCTCTCTCGGTCGTGCTCGGTTGCATATGTGTGAACGAGCCTTACAGAGGTCGCAAGAGTGTGAACGGGCCTTAATGATAAACCTGGGGAGCAGAGTGTCAAACCGAAAGTTTTATTGGTTCGGTTCGGGTTCGGGGTCACGGCTTTCGGTTCAGTTCCGGTTCAGTTCCGAGGAACAAAAATAACGATTCAAATCCGGTTTGAACCGCTAAATTGAGGTTATATTTTCCGCGTTGCTTTGGCAATAGGCACGATTTCAACCGTGAAACGAGGAACGTTATAGCTTTTTATCATTTGTAAAACCACTTTATTTTCAGGGTACAAGAAATAAGAAAATGCGCTTATTTAATGTTAACGAAACAGTAAAAGAAAAGCTAGATTAATATACAAAACGTCGTGATACGACTCAATAACGGTTTGTTTACCTCAGTCGCATATATCTTACCTGAATCGAAAGGTTATCAGTCTGGTAGGTCACCTAGAATACCCAGGAATGGTCCAACTTTGCGTCGGATTATTAAAAGGTGAATCCTAGTTGTGCTCTTGAACTTAGGAAATAATGACAGCACATAAAGTGATGGAATGGGAACCTCCTTGCCATATATATCGTGAAATCTTGTTTTTAAAATACGTTGCACAATATACTGTAAACGACTTATTTTGCGGGCTCAATATTTCTCGATTTAGGTCAACGCTGAAGTTTTGGAATAATTCGCGGGTTCTAATTTTCGCGACGCGGTGGGATCTCAATATAGATTCCAATGTGTTTACATGTTACCGGAATTTAACGTAAAAGATAAGGAGGCAAGACTCTCTAGGCGAGGTCATTCCGGCCTCCTTATCTTTTTTACGCCCGGTGTAAGAGTAAACAAGAATCTTCTAGATGAAGGAAGAAGCGTTCCTTCTCGTTTAGGCACGCGGCAATGTCATTGTCATGCCAC
>JAZHYW010018372.1:0-12284 GCA_037355805.1 Ixodes ricinus
AGAAGAGTAGCAAAACCAGGCAGGAATACAAATTTAAAAAAAATCCACTGCGGAAAAAAAATAAAAGCAGTGTGAAGAGTTGCGTTGCTTACACGTCAATATTTTAACCAAACTCGTGGCAAAAACGCAGGCTAGACGGAGAACGACTCATGATTAATCCGAGACGGGGACAAAAATAATAAAACGAAGAGACGCGCGTGTGGTTGCCCTTCACTTTTATTTTTTTTCCCTTGTTTTGTTACTCCGCAAAGTCGACATAGTACGAGAAAACACGCAGAAGTAGGAGTGCAAAGAGGCTCCTGGGCGGGCTTTGCCGTCTCGCGCGGTTCTGAGGGGCCGAGGCCTTCGGTTACGTTTTCGGGTGCGTGGTTCACGGGGGAGTCGGTGCAACGGACTCGACGCGTATTGAAAAGAAGACGATTTATCCAGATTACGCAAAGCTCGAGAAACACCCCTGGCTTCACAAAATAAGTACGCTCGTAGAAAAGCGAAGCAAACGAACCGCATTTTGCAGATTGAAGACAAATGGACGAGTCGTCACGAAAACCACTCGGCATCAGCGGTTAATTTCGCGGCCGCTCGCTGCTCGAAGTAGCAAAGTGTTTCTGCCGATCCAAGACAAGCCAAATTTCACGGAGTCGTTATGACGCGATCATAGCTCACGGTAGCATCAGCGGTTAATATAGCGGCCGCTCGCTGCTCGAAGTAGCAAAGTGTTTCTGCCGATCCAAAACAAGACAAGCCGCATTTCGAGCGCTGTCCGCCATGTGGCCACCCGGCTTTCTTGAAGCCCCCGCGGCCGCCCGTCACTCAGTCTATCCACGCATGCACTTCCCTTTCTCGCTAATATAATCGGAGAGCGTCTAACAAAGCTCCGCGTCGAACGTCCTATCGAGCGCGAAGACTGCCTCGGGTTTATGCAAGAAGTGGTCCGAGCATAATCCATGCTTATCCCTTTCCAATCCCTTTTGAGGGGAAGGACCCTTTTTTTCGCGTTCCACCCAGGCCAGAAACGATACAACACCCGGAACTTTCGCTCCACTGCTTTAGGGACGAAAGTTTCTCCTTTCTGAAGGAACAAATGTGTCAAGAGCGTTCGTCCCTTTAGGGAGGACTATACTGATCCTTTTTTCTAAGAGTGCAGCTCTCCGGTGCGCCGCACAACCGAAGTGAGCCTTCGGTCATTTGAACGAAGCTGCACCACGATTGCACACTGCCAAGCACGACTCACGCAATGTCTGTCGCTAAACTCTGTATCCAAATATATTCCACAGGCATCACCGCAGTCCTCGAAGATTACGATGGTCGACGAGAGCACAGGAACGTCGCCTTAAAATTTATCCTAGCGGAATCCGAATCAATCTGAGGTCCGAGTAACGTAGGGCCGCTTGTATCTTTCGTGGCAATATCCCCGTCGGTCACCAGCGAAATGCACACCGTACCTCTGTATTTTCACGTTATACCTACGTGAGACACCACGCTGAACTCTAAAGTCGCTTTCGACCGGCCTCATATGACAGCTTCCGCATCTGAAATCAACTCGCCGACACGAACGACAACGAACAAAGCATCCGACAAGCTTCGGCCCAGCTGGGGCCAGCTCAAGGAGGTTATAAGGGGCAGGAGGTGGCGTCCGTATTCTCCATACATGGAGCGAAGTGAGACGGAAGTAGACGTGGCCACGAACTCTTCTCAACCAATGGGGAGCTCGTCAATGGCTATGATTGGGGCAAACAACCCTCGTTGCCATGGTATTTCCGCGGCAACGCTGTTGTTTGCCCCAATATTTCATGGCAGCGATGGCGGCGTCCACTGAATCGGTGTCGAACAGGCGAGATTTGGAGCCCAACACTTGCCTGACCAGTAGGAAGTCGGCGTGTAGCGGACGCTCTCGACACCACGCGACCGCGCCTGGAGCGTCGTCTCGAACGAGTCGTCATAGCGCGGATTTGGAAAGCGATCGCGTGTCAGTCGTCACGAACGCTGAGAATGGCATCGCGGCTTGAGAAAGCCGTACAAACCCTGCTTCCAGAAGATATTGGTTTCACTCCGCCGAGATGAGAATGCGGGTTCGCATCGAAACATCTTTTGGTGCGCCGATCAAATCGAAAGCCAGCCGCGACAGCGAGCAGACGAAGCAGACCGCAGGCGCGGAGCGCACGGAGCAGACGTAGCCTAAGCCTAACGACCGAGCGGAGAGCAGACGATGGGAGCCTGGTTGAATTTAGTTTGGATTAAAGCGCGTCGGTGCGCGAGGCAGTCTGGGATTGGGTTGTTTTTCCGGCGTTGCTAGGTATGACGTCATGCCGTGTCCTGCCCTATTTAAACGTCCTTGGGCCAGAGGCTGCCTGGGCGCTGCCATCTTTCCTGTGAAGTCACGTACTTGGTTTGGTCACGTGACGAGTGGTCAAATTTGCGTACAATGGCAGCGGCCTTATAAGGGTCACTTTCAAGTGCAGACCGGCTCCGGTTTATCGCTCTAAGCCCCTCTACCTCGTTGTATTAACCCTATGATGTCAATGAAGTGAGGCCAAAAGTGCATCGTCACGGCGTTCATTGTCTTTGTGCATCTACTCTCAGCGACTAAACGAAGCACGCACATCGATTGCGCCGCGATCCTGCGCGTGATTGCTTTAGCCGGTGTCGGCAAACACCACGAGGACGACGAGCGCCCGTGACGAAGCACCTTTTGCCGCGTTTCAGCTTGAGTCCAGACACAGTCGTCGCTACGAGCTAATGGAACCAAGCGAGCAGCGCCAAAAACGCAAGACGCTTTTTTTGTGTTTATGATCGGTTCAGCGGTGATAGGGCGCGTACAAAAACACGACGAACACCAAGATGGCGTGCTTTTGACGCTGTCTGATCGGTCCCATCAGCTCGTAGAGTAGCGGATGTGCCTCTGGACTTGAGATAAATCTAGACATGGAAAGTAATCCGTTACTTTTTAAGTAATTTTGGGATTGACACGTTACTTTTTTGCGGCAGTAATTTGTAATGTAATTTCGTTACAAAATATTAGTAACGGATTACCTTCATTACTCGTTACTTCTTGAAAATATGAACGTAATACAGAAACTGGTGCAGTATGAGAGTGCGACCATTCGTTCGACCAAAAAACGAGCGCTCGGCCCATGGAGTTTTTAGTACTCCATGCAACTATGCTATATGTTCTTGCATAAGCTGACAGTGCGTCATAGCTGGAGCCAGGAGACCGCAGCTTTGATAGGGTACATTGCACTCACGCTTGAAAGGCTCATTTCAAAAGGGAGTTTTCGCAAATCGGTTCCTTACCTCCGAATCTCGTAGCGGAGGTAGACGCTGCTACTGAGCATGCGCACCGCTTGCTTTCTCTGCAGAATTCTAGGGATAATTTCCGGTCGCAGTAAGCTGGAGGTATAGCGACTGCCGTTGTAGCTTTCGCTGCCTTTTCAGCTAACAGGTGAACGGAGTGCACCCAGATTCTTTTTCATAAATAGAATATTGTATTTTCGTAAGGACTACCCTAATGCGGGCGTATGAGAAATAGAAAGTAGAGTTGCAGAACATTTTCGGAAAACATCCAAATTGTTTCTATTGTTTTGTTGATGAGCGTACGGCAACAGTAACCTGAAGGTTATTTGTAACGGAACGAATGAAGTAATCCGATCCTTTTCAGCGAAAGTAATTTGTGACGGTAATCCATTACATTTGAGGCTCAGTAATTTGTAATTGTAATTCATTACATTTTTAGAGTAACAGGCACAAGTTTCGGTGAATCGTAGGCTGCCGTCGGACGAAATATGAAACGGAATCTAAGGGTGCGCCGCCCAACGGATCTCACGCCGTAAAATGAGCCTTAGAAATCGACGCCTGTTCATAGATAGTTCTAACGTTCACAGAATGCTCACTGAGGCGGTGCATCGTGCTATATGAAATTTCAAAAATCAATTCTTTTCCTGCGAAAAAAAAAGGGGTCCGGTGGATAAAAATTTTTTTACGGTAGGCGTGTTCGCAGACGACGGAGTTAGTGAGCAGACCACAGATGCGTCTTCTGCTCACTACGCCTATCCGAAGACGGGACTGCAAGTTACATGCGTCGCTAACGCAGGCGTCTGTGAACACGTCGTCGACCGCTGACATTAGCAAGTTTGTTCACCTCATGCTTTTACAGAAAGAGAACTGCGCCTTGAAATTTCCCGAAGTACAATGCGCCACCTCGATTCACATTCGGTGAATGATGGAGCTTTCTGTGTGCAGGCGCCGATTCTGGAGGCTCTTTTTATAGCGTAATATTTACTGGGCGCACTCTATAGTAACGACTGACGGAAGCAAGATAATTCTTTGCACCAGGAATGCGAGATTACGAACGACTCCACATAGACTCTTGGCAACCCTTGTCTCTTTGAACGGCATCATAGTTTATGCCCAACAAAGTCGCAACCCTCGAGACTCAACCACAAAACATTTATTAAAAAAAAACGGTATTCTAACACTTTTGATGTTTGTGCACAGCATATTGACTGTAATTCCCGACAAACACAATAAAAGTTTCATCGTCGAGAACAACATACTAAGTTAAGAAATTGCAGTTTCCCCGTTTCTCCCATAGAGTCCCATGCATTAGCTGGCGCCAAGCGACGGCTGCCGGTGGTGCCGCTTGACCCCAGCAAGACCTGCGGGTGTAGCCCGAAACAACCCATTCCCGTTTGGACCCGTCCCGTTTCGACCCATTCCCAAAACGACCTTCCCGTTTGAACCCGTCCCGTTTTGACCCATTCCCGAAACGTCCTTCCCGTTTGAACCTGTCCCGTTTCAACCTGTTCCCGATACGCCCTTCACATTTGAACCCGTAGCCGAAACATCCTTGTCGTTTGAACTCGTCCTGTTTGAGCCCGTTGGTATAAAGCCCCTTACATCTCAACCTCTTCGCTGAAAGTGTCCATCGTTGTAACCCAGGTTTACGCAGTTTTGCTGCTTAAGAATGTCCCGAAATCATGTTAATGCAATTAATGCAAAGGTGCAGGCGAGCTATTCTGTTAAGTTGTGAAGTATTTTTGCTTGTCAATGTATTCTTTAAATATGCAACACTGACAGACAAGCTTCAACAAAATATATTTCTACTTAAACCACTTAAAATGTTTCTTTCAAGATGGTCCCTAAAATGTGTAACTACGAAACGGATTATGTCCACTGCGCGACGCCGTTACCACGACCACGATGTTGGCGATTTTTGAATTTTACTTCGAAATGGTATTAGAAGGTACCAAATAGTACCACTTAGGTTAGTGGCCTAGATGAGCACTTTCAAACATCACTAATAATATTGATGGCAGTCTTTTGAGTTTTTTTTTAGACAAACAGCCGAAACCAACAATTGCTTGTTTTCGCTAACAGTGTCGCGCTCTGTTCAATAATAGGGAGTTTTCGTAGACCGTTTCGCCGTCGCGCGACGCTCTCCGCAACCTGCTACGATACCTGGAACTCTACAGCGAAAGCCATCGGTGCGCAGGCGCAGTAGCGGCTTTTTCGTTGCGGAGGGCTTAGCGAAGGGGGAGACGCGATCTACGAAAACGCCTTAAAGGGCCCTGCAACAACTTTTTGACTAGTTTTTAATTTGCACCGAACCTGAGCGCACTGAACGTTGTAACTTAATGAAACTTTTCTTTTCTCAAATTTCGCTTTATTTTAAAAGTTATAGGCAAATTAGAATTACAAAAACAAGCAAAAAATAACCTGCTTCATGACGTCGTAGGTCCTGGCTTGAGTGGCCGTGAACTAGAGGAGGGGTAGTGAGCCATTCGAGCGCTCACGGCTGCCGCACTCCGTGTCGACGGCTCGACAGGGCGCCACTAAAGCACGTGTTGGATAGGCTGTATGCAGCGGGCGGCCAGGGCGGCTCGCATTGCATTTGCTGCGCGATTAAAGACTATTTCGGCATAACACTTCATTGGCCACAAACAACAGCAAACACGGGGTAAAGATCAGTTCAGAACGGGAGCCACTTCGCGCTGCCGTACCGCCAAATGGCCAAATCGCCAGCAGGGCCCGCGCCGAAGGCCTTCGGAACGCTCGGAGCCGGTCGGATCTTCGAGCCGGTATACGACCGCAGCGCCGCCGCGTACATCCGGGATCTTTCCGTGTCGGCGCCTGATCCCACTACTTCTTTCTAGTATGCGCCGGCTGTTCCACCGGTTGGTGGCGGGTATGTCGACGGGTCATTTCTTGTTTCCGTACTTTATAAACTACATTTGAATCTTTTCTGATCTAAAATACTGAACAAAAACTACTTTTATAAATAATTGAAACGGTTCCCCACACTTATATTTTGTATCTCGACTAAAAAAAAAGCTCTTAGCGGCTCTGACCAGTAGTAAGGCCAGGACCTAAGACGTCACATATCGCGCGTTTTCGGTACCGCGGGTCGCCCTCGTAGGTGGAGGAGGTTTCCGCGTCGTCCGGTTAAAATATGACGCACTGATATTTAGTTACTCTCTCCGTGCCCGCTGGCTTGCCCGAACCCCAAGAGACGTGGAAACCGCAAAAAAGGTAGACGCCTAAATATGATTGCAGGGACCCTTTAATGTAGTCTTAGAATAACACAGGCGAGCACTTCGAGTAAGCAAAAAATTAGCGTTGCCTAAGCGCGCGACGCTATTTTTGCGACGCTATTTTGCGACGCCATTTTTAGGTTACCCAAAGCGCTTGCGTACGCACTATATTTTGAAGAGTGATAAATTAGACAGGTTGACGGGCTTATGATTGCGACTTCATTTTCTTACGAGTTCAAATACAGATCCAGATCGCGTACACAGGAAAAAATCATAAACCACAAAATGCTATCGCCATGGTTGGGGAAGTCGAGCAGGAAAATCGCACCATCAGAAAGGCGACTCTCCAATTGTGAGAGTTCGCGGCTGTCACCTGGTCTGCACGGCACCAGCATTTGCAAGCTGCTCCAGAGATATCCTTGTTAAGGCCTCATCTCGTTTGATCAGGTCGATGAAGCTGTAAATGTTCGGATGAGCCTTCCTGACACAGCGTTTATCTTACGGTGCCTTGTCTCCAAGGTTGTTTCGGCAGAGGGAGAAGTGAGGTGAGCAAGGAGACCAGACACTGGACACTTGAACCTAATCAACTGTTAACGAACAGTACAAACGAATCGACCCAACTGATAACAAACGATGGCCGAAGCCGGAAGGTTGTTTTGGGATAGGGCGAAATGGGAAAGGATGAAACGAGAAAGGTCGTTCTGAGCCGGGCCGAAACGGGAAGGTACAAACGGGAAGGTTGTATTGGGAATGGGTCGAAACGGGAACCACCCGCAAGACCAGCCTCGATCTACGATCCAGCCTACTACAGTAGAGATCAGTGCTCTAGGCCCTTTCCGCTCCATCGATACGGCGTACGCCGTCTGTCGGCAGCACTTCTCGCTACGCGTGCGTCGCCTGTGAAGTGGCGGAGTTGATTGCCAAGAACAGGTTTCTGTTGTTTTTTTCTACTGAACGAGATAAGAGTAATTTCTTTCTTTTTTTTATTGTAAACTTCTACCGTCCGCTTTCACCTCTGTAGCACGATACTTTGAGAAACCGATTTCTGTGGGCCATCTATAGTAGGTTACAAGTCAAGAAGGTAGCGGCAAATGCCCCTCAAAGGGAATCATATATCCCTCCGCCACCTCCCCATCCAATAGCGTCCCATCGTTTCCGTGACGTCGTGGCCAACGCGGGAGAGGGTTTTGCCTTGCTTTGAATATTTGCTTTATCTTTCAACCTTGACTTAGCGTTGTGGAAGCCACGAGAGGGAGATTAGAAGTCGTTTTTGTTTCCGATGGAAACAAAAACGACTTTGGGGGATTAGCTTCCCCCTTCGATGGATACAAAGGCCACTTTCAGAAACTCGGTTTCCTCTCCGATAAATACAAAGGTCGCTTTCTTAAAAAAAAAAGGGGGGGGGGGGGGGTCGGAGACAAGTTGGCATCACTCTGTAGCCATTATCTATGCATTGAAGCGGAACAAGGGGTGTTTCCAGGGAACTATTCTTTCGACTGCGGATGGATTTCAAACGGTCGCATCACGATTATGGGAGGAGCTTCTCCTACCTTCTTGACTTGTAACCGACTATAGATTGCCTTAAAAGCGTTAGTTAACATGCTGTATTTCTTCATTCTCCCAAGATGCGGGTGGTTTCTGGAGTTTAAGGGGGGGGGGTGGCTGTGCAGATCAAAGCTGCATTGTTCAGTGGGGGCTTTTATGCGCTAGGCAAAGGGTCTTGTGACAAAGGATTTATTATCCAATGTATGCTTATATTGGACGTTCCGCATGATTGCATAAACGTGGTTTCCTGGCAGTGAGCGGATTCGCAAAAAATACCGAACACCGAGAAGAAAAAACAACAGCAAACTGCGCTTGTAGGGGAGCATCTCGCTAAGGCCGATAGTCGCATTACGGCCGAGAGTGCATTAAGGCCGAGAGGGCGAAAGGGCCGGGGTGGCTTTGAGGCCGAATGGAGCATAACGGCCGAGAACTGCATTAAGGCCGATAGTCTCTGAATGAGCTGGTGTGGCCGCCTTCTCGGGGGTCGCGTTGTGGTTGACCACTTTAGTAGCCACCAAATAAGATAGATGGCGCCACATTGAGCATGGCGCATGAAATTAACATATTATCAGTCTCGTCAATCGCCGTGCTGTCTTCTCAGATTACAATGATTGGCGCTCCGAATACTGTAAACTACTTAATTTTCGAGAGGACCTAGTTTTCGCCAATCGCCTACAATTCGCGAAAAATAGGTCCCGCGAAGAATTCCGTTAAAATGTAAACACATTAGAATCTATATTGAGATCTTACCGCGTCGCGAAAATTAGAACCCGCAAATTATTCCAAAACTCCAGCTTTGACCTAATCGCGAAAAAATAAGTCGTTGACAATATACTGCGGGAAAGTAAACATATGACATTTTTAAGAGTGTATCTGTCTTTGACTGCAAATACTGCGGTTTTGGGTTTGTTTTCACCCTTCACGGCCGGCACCAGTCGGTACGCCGGCCTTGCGTATCCGAATTTTTCATTTATTTATTTGCTTTCCTGCGCTTTATCATTTCTTATTCGTTTGATCAGTAGTTAATTCATCTGCATATTTGGATTATGTACACACACGCACACGTATTTCCAAATAAATGCTATGAATTTAGGGCGCCTTTATGGTATAACATTCCTATATTTTAATCATCGGCTTTTTAAAAGTTCAGTGAAACATTTATTGTGTCTTTTCAAATTTCAGCACTTTAACTAAATTAGTTATGTCTCTGATTCTACCGGGCGGCTACAAAAACGATGAGTGAGGTTGATTTTAGAATTTTATTTTCAATCCTTTTTTACAGCGAAACGTTGAAGAAAACCCATACTAGGAAATGTGAAAAACACGTGAGCCATCAGAACGTCAGATTATGACAATTAACTCACCGTCGGAGTGCATTCTTGCCTTGAAGAAGAGTCACGTGCTTCGTTCCGTCTCTCTAATTGGCTCACGAGGGCATAGCTTTCGCCCTTTGCTAAAAAATGATGACACGGAGTCTGGCAAAAAAGAAAATCTAGTCGAAACGGTCAAAGTGCTACATGCTTAATAAATCGTAAAGGATAACGCAATAAAACCGAAAACGCAGAATTTGCCGTCACCGAGATACAATGTGCACTGAAAAATAAAATAAACATCTGGCGCCATCTATCTTATTTGGTGGCAACTAAAGTCATCAACCGCAACTCGACCCCCAAGAAGGCGGCCACACTAGCCCATTCAGAGAATATCGGCCTTAATGCAGTACTCGGCCGTTATGCCCTATTCGGGCTCAAAGCCACTCCCGGCCCTTCCACCCCTGTCGGCCGTAATGCACTCTTGGCCGTAATGTGACTATCGGGCGAAATGACAGTGACCCCGCTTGTAGAGGAACTTTTCAATGGCTTCGGCATACAAAGTGCGGACCGTTGACGTGCGGAACGTCGGTGTCAGTGATGATGATCCTGATGGTGAATGGGGTCTAGCATCTTCAGTGTTGATGATTCAGCCTATCCCCCACACAACACAGCCATAGTTTAAGGTACAGTGCACAATCGCTTTGTAAATGCTCAAGTGACAAACTCGAGCTGCACCCCAGGACTTGTGCGAAAAAGTTATCATGAGAGTTAGTTTTTTTTTTTGGCATTTTAACTTGAGTGATATAATGTGTGAAGTAAATTTAAGCTTTGTTTCAGAGGTGACTTCAAGATACTTCTTTTGAGACCTAACCGGATGGACAACCCCACGGAGATATTGCGACGGACCAGGAAGTCGTTCGCAAATCACTTCATCTTCCGATTGGAAGGCTCTAGAATTCAAGGGGTTCGTGCTAATAGTTCTACCTTTTACTTGGCTATACTCTTTTATCGTAGTTAAGCTTAAACAATTTGTTTTAGTTTTTGACGCCCAGCCTAACATTTCAAGATGGCAACCGTAACACGAAAACGCTATATAGCGACCGTGTGACACTCGGTGATATCACCCGTGACAAAATATTTATTTTCAAAAGGAACATGGTCACACTCAGCATACTAGCCTGGGGGACACAATTTTCCTGAATAAAAGAGGCAGAGAGTGTTCCCGTATCGCATTTCAAATCGACTACCAGTTAGAAAGATTGGCTATATAATTGAATATTCTCCCCTCTTTACCAATGCTCAGAAAGTCCTGCAGAGTACAATGCTGCCGCGTGGTATCGTATCTATGTATTACAAAAAAAAAGAAACACGCCGAAGACAAGATTGCCTGCGTGTAGAAATGCGAAAGTATTATAGTCCTGCGGTTGAAATGTTTTCGAGTAATGTCTCTACACGTATTAAGGTTGTTTCTGCGGATATCGTATTTGGTGTGCCGCCGTAAATGTAGACGCTGCTGCTGATGTCGAGGCCGTAGATGTAGACGCGGTCGCCTCACAGTCCATGGCACGAAGCTCACAGCGAGCACAACGCGACGACGTGGCGACACGTCAACAGGACATTTACAACGAGCACAACACAGCGCGGCGACACGCCATCACAATATTTTTATATTGTGGCTTGACATTTTGCAGTTGGTCATCATCCCTCTTTGGTGACTCATCGAAGCTAGTGCACATGCCTCAGCTACACTACGTCATTCAGTGCTTGCTGGCGATTGAACTGGCGATCGTTCGTCACTAGGGGCCAAGGCATACAAGAAGAGGACCGCCACAGGTCACCGACACTTGGCAGCAGTGCGGCGACACGTCAACACAACATTTATATCTTGTGGCTTGACATCTTGCAGTCGATCATCGTCCCTCTTTAGTGACTCATCGAACCTGCTGCATGTGCCTCAGCTCAGGTACGTCATTCACTTCTCGCTGGTGATTGGCCTGACCATCGTTCGTTACCAGGGGACAAGGCATACGAGAAGAGGACCGCCCCAGGTCCCTGACACTTGGCAGCTGCGCGGCGACACGCCAACACAACATTTATATCTTGTGGCTTGACATCTGGCAGGTTAGCACTTTTTCTTTTTTGTGTCTTCGTTATTATCGCTTCCAACTGCCGTTGCTCCTGCCTGCAAATTGTTTCGACTAGCCTGTTGTAAGTTAGAAACTTCGTTGTGTTTTTTAGCATCTTGGTAAGTGCTGTGCGAGGGGTTTTCGCTCTACCGATCATCAGGAACGAAAGCAGAGACTTTGCGAAGGCGTTAGAAGATCTTCGCCGCGAGCTTAGAGCGGATCGTGTGACTTGAAAGGTAGCGTCAAGTTCTGTACCGAGACATGCGATGGGGTAAACTCCCTGAAGAACTACATGAAATAACTACGAAATGAGATAATGCAACTAACAGAAGAGAACCAGGATCTCGCAGCGAGAAACGGCATACTCTGCGCAAATGTGGACGAGCTCGAACAATATCAGAGATCGAACAATCTACAAATTAAGCGAGTGCCAGGCCAGGGGGATGCAACAGAAGTTGTCAATAGAATTGGCGCCCCTCTTGATGAACCCGTGGGCGATGCGGACATTGATGTCTGCCTTCGAGTTTCCACTTTCAGTTTGAATAAGAAGAATATCATTGCCGCGCAAATGTGAACGAGCTCGAACAATATCAGAGATCGAACAATCTAGAAATTAAGAGAGTGCCAGGCCAGGGGTGTGCAACAGATGTTGTCAATAGAATGGGCGCCCTTCTTGATGAACCCGTGGGCGATGCGGACATTGATGTCTGCCTTCGAGTTTCCACTTTCAGTTTAAATGAGAAGAATATCATTGCCGCGCAAATGTGGACGTG
>JAZHYW010018373.1:0-43368 GCA_037355805.1 Ixodes ricinus
TTTTATGTGCCCAAAAACAACCCGGAGGTCTTCACTTTGGCGCACAAGTCAATGATAAAATCGAACAGAAACAAAGTAACACAATAAAAGCAAAGTAAACCACAGGTCAAAGGTGTGTTGGAAGCGCTTACAATTGCTTGCGAAAAACAGATATATCACTGAATATATCAATATTTGTATCATTAATGCGATTATATAACGATTGTATACGTGACAGGGGCGAGGATCTACACATGGTATTGACGTAAAAAGCAGTATGGTTCCTAGTTAACCGAGAAGGGACATGAATGTTAATTCTGGATAAAAGCATATTGCAATCTATTATCCCATTTACTACCTTATGTAGAAAAATTAGGTCACGCTCGGCCCTTCTTTCAGACAATGGGCTCAGAGAAATCTTATCAACGAGAAAGTAATGATCATAATAAAAACGACGTTGAAAATAGCGGTCATAGACAATACGTACGAAACGCTTTTGCACGGTTTCAATTTTCGCTGACTGCGTTCCAGATATTGAGTTCCATGCTACAGATGCAAATTCAAGCCGTGATCTAACTAGAGAGCAAAATAAACGAATAATAGAGGCTGGGTTTTTAAACTGCTGCGTGATGCGAGATATCAGTCCCAGCATCTTAGTTGCTCTGCCAACAATAGATGACACGTGGGGAATAAACGTCAATGCACTATCTATACACACGCCAAGATCTGTTACAGAAGATACACGTTCGATAGGAATCCCTTCTAGTAGATAACTATTATGTATTACATTATGACGTTTGCACAAAGTTAGTACCTTTGTTTTCACAGGGTTCAGTGACAAGTCATTCAATTTGCACCACTGAACTATTCGCGACACGTCATGCTGTAAAGTATCGCAGTCAGCGAGAGTACGAACATTCATAAAAATCTTAATGTCATCTGCAAATAACAACACCTCAGCATTTTTCACATTGGACGATAGATCGTTTACAAAAATGAGAAACAGAAGGGGACCAAGAATAGACCCTTGGGGAACACCGGAATTGGAAAAGAAAGTTTTTGAGCGACTGTTATCTATGCGAACGCTGTTGGGACGACATGATAAGTAACTTTGGAACCATTTACACACCTGTGCGCAACAACCATATAAAGACAGTTTACGTAATAACAACTCGTGGTTCACTTTATCAAATGCTTTTGACATATCAAAATAAATACAATCGATTTGCCCTCTGTTCATAACAACAGGGACAGAATAGTTCAAAAATGAGCACAGGTTAGTTTCAACCGACCGTCCTGTCAGAAAACCATGCTGGCAAGCATCGAATTTCTGGTGGAAGTAAAAAAAATTCGTTTGTGCATAACGCGCTCGAACACTTTGGAAAACCCCGACAATAAAGATATGGGTCGATAGTTACTAGAAATAGATCGATCACCACTTTTAAAAATTGGTACAACAACCGCAGATTTCCATAACGATGGAAAAACTCCAGAACTAAGAGAAAGGTTAAAAATGTGCCTTAAGATGGGTATGAACAGTTCACCACACCCTTTGATGATGAAGGATGGGATAGAGTCGGCCCCTGAAGATAACTTTGGTTTTAGATTTTTTATGGCTTCAGCTATTTCTTCTAGGTCTACTCTGATACAAGACAAAAAGTCATGGCAGTCAATCTTGATATCCGTGGACCGGACAGCTTGTTGCCCGGTACCACAGCAGTTGCTAAAGTAATCGGCAAAAACATTTGCAACCTCATTAGGGGAGGAAACATAGCTGTCGTTATCTGAGCGGTTGCGTAGGCAAATCCCCTGGTTGGTATCACGTGTGTGCTGTTTTGCGAACCGCCAAAATCTTTTGGGCACCGGTTCAGGCTGCGCTCTACACGGTCAAGGTACAAGTGCTTATCTCTAGAGTACAACTTTTTAGTTAGAGCCCGATATATGCTAAACTGGGCGTAAAATAAATCTGATCCAGTTCGTTTAAAAAGTCTATGAAAATGTTCTTTTTTACGCAGATAGGTTTTCAAATCCTTAGAAAACCAATCAGGATAAACTGAAGGCTTGGAAATGCGCTGTGGCACAAACATATCAATAGCGTCTTTAACAATGGAAGAAAAAGTCTCAGACGCCAAATCAGTATCAGTCATGGCAAGAACCGCGCTCCAGTCAAAGTTCTGGAAGTATTTATACATGCTCAAATAATCACCCTTGGCGTAACGATAGGTTGAGTGACAACGAGATACTGGCTTCTTATGTGGAAGGCGGAATACAACTACGAACGGTGGGTGAAACACATCTATTTGCACTAAGGGATTTATAACAGGGATCACATATTCAACTGATATGTTGGAAAGAACGAGGTCAAGGACATTCCCTGCGCTATTCTGGATTGTGTTCAGCTGATCGAGGCCACAGTAGTCCATGAACGAAAATAAACAGGATGCCTTATTTGTCGTTATAAGGTTCTTGCCATTAACAGATCTCAGCGGCCAATTTACTCCAGGAAGATTAAAATCTCCATAAACCTGTACTCTGTACTTCGCAAAATCTATTTGTTCACTAATCTTATCAAAATGTTCTATAAAAAGGACTTGGTCATAAAGAGGCGGAAAATAATAGTTACCGACTAGGTAATTAAAGCCATCGCCTGCCTTTATCTCTAGCCAAACACACTCGGAATATGATTCCAGGTCGGGGCGACGGTGCGACGAAAGAGATGACTCACAGGCAATTAAAACACCACCTCCATACTTTTGTCCAGTGGTCTGGTAATCTCTGTCCTGGCGATGCACCTTGTAGTTAGGTGTAAAGTAGTGCGAGTCCGGTATCCCATCACAAAGCCAAGTTTCCGTGAGGCAAACAACATCATACTTAGTTGTAGCCAGGTTCGGCATAAACTCGTCGGCCTTCGTACGTAGGCCCCTCACGTTTTGGTAGAAGACACTAAGCGTTGCCACCATTTTCGGCTGTTATTGTTTCCTCGTTTTGAACACGTGTACTATCAAGGCGACCGAAAAACTGGTGAAAAATACTGCCCTCCGGCCAAACATCAGGTACGTTTAGCACTGCAAACGCTGCTTCGTCACAAGCCAAGTGGAACGACGAGTACGAAGGAAATCTAGTTATCATCTTCGAACAGACAACCGTCCTTCCTTCCAGGAAAGGTTCAACGAGGTCCGCAATGTCCGACGCAGACGTGTTTGGGTCGAGCCTAGACACAAACAAAGCGAAGCGTCGTACGGTCGGAGAAACAGCATTCACCTTGTTCGGTTTAGCAGTGCCAGACGATGGCTTGGCTCGTTGCCGGCGCTTGACAGGAATGAAACCGTCGTCCCCACTGGTCGCCGAATTCGGGCCGTTGTCACCGCGTAATCCAGAACTCAGCGGCGGGAAATTATTTTCGTCAGCACTCACTGTGTCCGGACTTGATGACGTACGGCCGGGCTGGTTCTCGTGAGCAACCGTCGACGAGGGTCGAGGCTGCACAATCAGCGGGAGCCGCGTTGACGCAGGAGGGGCGTGAAGCACAGGCGTGTGGGTAGCCGGGGTCCCAGCTGCGATACTTGCATAACGCGGCTGCGACGGCGATACGAGTGGGATTCTGTCCAGGACGGTCTTGCGGAGCTGCAGTACCTCGGAGCGAAGGCCTCGGTTTTCCACTCTGAGGCACTTGAATTCCGCCGTCAGAATTTCCAGCTTGTTCGCCAAGTTTTCGATGAGTTGCACAACGCCCGCGTGGATGAACTGGCTTTCTTGCGCTGCGGCTGACTCACCCTCCGGGTCGATGAAATCGTCATTGGCGGTCGAGGCTTTTGCGCCAGTGACTTTCGGAGATAGGCTATGTCGCCGAGTGCAGCCAGAACACTTGAACGTGCTTGTTCCCGTTTCCATGTACACGTTGTACTCATCGAGGCCGACGTTGAGGCACTTACAGTGAAATTTACGTCCGCAGCCGGCTGAACAAACAAGATATTGTTGCTTCGAGTAGAAGCGCGCTGCACACGAACCACACACGTCTTTTAGCGGAGCACTGCAAGACACGTCATCCTTCGCCAGTGCCATCGCATCGAATGTTTGTGAAATCAAACTTGACACCAATTAATGATAATATTTTGTTCTCAAAACTGTTCATTGTTCTAGAGTTTACTTCTGGTCCTTTTCTTGTGATCGATAAATTTATTACGCACCATGTTTTAAATAAAACGCCTGAATACGGGAACGTGGTCACTTAGTCATAGCTCTACACATCGCCGCTGACATCACCTTCATCGTGGTTAGATCAAAAAAAGATAAATAAATGTGGTTGTTGAGCCATTAATGCACATATGATGGAGTGGTGGGAGGGGAGGTGCGTAAAAGCATTACATAATTTGTTTGATGTCAGTAGAGTGAATAAAGTGAAAAATGCATCTCTAAGCCAAGAATCCTCCAGCCAATTTATATTCAAGTAACCACCAGGATAAAACTGGCATCCTAGTTCATTAACAAGCGAAATCAGATTTTCAAGGAAGTTAAGAAGCATCTAAAAATTTCCATTCAGTGGTTTCTACGAAACATTAAATTTAATGGTTTATCTTACTAGAGAGTATTTTATAATCTAGTGTTTCTGTACGGTAGTCACCAAGAACCACAAATCCAGAAATATTATCTCGTTATTACACACTAACATGGTGATTGTAATCACGATTTAAAGAAACGATCATAATGGCGAATAAAAGGCATTAGATCATCTGTTCTTAGAACTTTCGGAGTGCACATTTATGTGAAACAAGCCTGCAGGCGCATTCATCTTACTTTTATAAAGTGTCTAAATTTCAGTCATCGTCGTTCCAAGATTTTCGCGAAAAAAAAAACGCTTTAGTTAACAGACCCATAAAGAGTTTTACTTTAAAAACGGCAACGAGAAGGGTGTCGTCAGCTTTCCAGGGTTTTTGCTATTTTTAACCTCCACGTGTCGCTAATGGTGTTCAAGATTCCTCGACAGCGTCATACCTTGCTGTTTGTTTTAACCTTGGGCACAAATGCTCACTTAAACAAAAATGTGAATGTTTCGGAAAGCCGGGGTTTGGGGAGTATCTGTGGACGACCGAGTAACGCTTCATTAGACGTTGAAATTGAACTGTCGTGCTAATCTTGGTCCTACTTTTTGGTCAGTACACAATAACAGTGTAATATCACAGCTAGTAATCTTCTCTGATCAGTGTTGCGAGTTTCAGCACAAGTTCAGTGACGTTGTTCGTTTTCAATATTTATATTCCCTTGATTGCACTGTTACGTCGGCGCGAATATAGGTCGCAGTGCACGAGTCTTTATTAATTTTCGCTCGGCTGTGTAGCTTTCTCTCCAGATTTCTCACTCAGCTCCACTTTTGACTTCCCGATGGCAATGTTCTCGCTTTCGGCAAATTCGAATTTCTCTTTCATGGCCTTAAACTCTGCATTGGTAAAGCCACTTAATTGTTTATTCCCTTTATCTCACTGGGAATTTCGCGAAGTTCGCTTTAATATTCCCTTTCCAACGTTTATCTGAGTACTTTAAACTCCCTTTTATATTTTTCTTTCATCTTGTTTATCAACTTCGTCATTTCCTTTAACGATGTCCGTAGTCAAAACATATAATAACAAAATACCACGGAGAGTAATATATGGTAGGGCGGCAGCCGCAGTTGCAGTAGAAGATTTCTAAATGGAGAGTCAAAACAAAATTGAAAAATAAAGTTCTCTCCAACCTGTACCACACGAGGTATAACAGGTTTAAGCCAATTAATAAAAAATAAAATTTTTTTTATAATAAATGCCAATTGAAGGAAGGGAGAAGCGCGACCACCCCCCGTAACGAGCCTGCAGTATCCGCGGTGCATTTTTGTTTTACTTTGTAACATACATATATACATATACACGCATACACATATATATTTTTTGTTAACTCTTGCTTCTTGTTTCTTGAACTGTTGTCCTTTTGCTTCTTTTTGTAGGTTTTCTGGATCTTGAGTGGATGTTCTTAGCTGCAAGATATCAATATGATAGAATAGACAATGAATAACTATTTATATATATGTTTGGATGTTTATATTTATAAATATTTTTATGCAGAAAGGTTTTTATTGTTTATCTTTAACGAGCTAGTAATTTTTTCACCTAATTAGTTTGTAATGTCTTGTGTGTATGTATTCATGATCTAATTTTTGATTGAAAGTTCCAGTTAAGAGATCTGACTATATTAAGGCTTATAGTGATACAATCTTGATAGGTGTTTAATAGGTTGGAATTTATTTGTAGCTAGGAAATGTAATTATCAGGGTGTGGGATGCAGAAATTGTGTATGAAAGACTATTTTGATGGTGTGGCTAGAGAAATTGGAGTCGATCAATGAAGAATTACAATTACATTGGTGTGATGGTTTGCATGTTTTTGTGAAGAATGATTTTGATGATGTGTTGAATAATATGCGGTAAAGTGTTAGTAAGCCGAATTTAGGAGCAAAATAACTACCCGGCTGTCATTTTGATTTTTCGATTGCGCAATCGAAAAACTAATATTCTAATATCTCTGAATATATTTATTATTTCTTAATGTAATTTGAGTCTTAGGTTTTTAATGCGGTTCTCTACCTAGTTCCAACATATTAAGTCGCTCAATGAAAAATAATGGTTTTATTACTCATAAAGGAATATACAAGGTATATTATTACATAAGATATTTGTTAAAGCACTTGCTTATTACAATGGAATAAACGATATTTTAAAGTATCCGATATACTTTTTTGTGTTATGTACATTTTTTACTTTTTCTTTTATTTACATGTATATTTTTTACATTATTTACATTGGTAATGTTTTCTGGTTTTTACCCTTTGCAGATGTTTTATCAACTGGGAGGAGGTTTCTCTTTCTTCTTTTTTACATTAATGTATATTTTATTCAGATTGCCTAGTTCCAATCTTTCATGATTTTTTTTACTTAGTCAAATACTACTGTTCACCTGTCGTTTTGGAGATTATCTTAGTTTTTGTACTATATATTTGGTCGTAATATTTTCATTTCTGCAATTATGTTAGGATATGGTGGTTTTTGAAGTTGATGGACAGTTTTGTTGGCCTTTGTCATGAGGATCTTTTTGATTTTCAGGGTTCAGTTGTTTAAGGTGTTTCCGTGCAGTAGCAGCGAGAAATAAGACGCGAAATGTGCAGGTTCAGTGAAGTCCCTGTGGCGGATGCACAAGTCGGTTACGTGATGCCCCTTTCCTCCGCTGCTGCTGCGAAGTAATCGTATACAAAGTAGCATCTAAAACGGCCATGAGACGCCTCTTGAGCCACATCCCACTATTAAAGGCCCCTTTAAAACCCAATACGGCAACTCTGAGGGTCTCTATTTTGTGCGGTAACAGAACGTGTGATTGGATCCGAGTTTACACCAAACGCTGACGCAAAACGTCTTCTTGATACCTGCTTAGCCGGGTTGCGGACGACGCCCTAAAGTTCAATAGGGCTTAAAGTACGTCAAATATATCTCGGTCCTGAATAAATGGTCAGAGCACCTTTCAATTAACTTATTTTCTGGTCTATATATAGCACCACTGTATAGCCCCCTACAAACGCTGCAAACGATTATATATATATATATATATATATATATATATAAAGTAATGCCGAACTAGCTAAGCAACTAGATGAAACGACGCGGTTATTGCTAGATACAAATTTGAGCACTTAAAGGGTTGAACAAGGGCAAAACAACATACTTACCTCGATTAACGAACTAAAATCAAGTCATGAACAACCAAAAGTTGCGGTTGCAAATATCGGTGCGAGGTTTCTACTATCGAATTGAAGGCAGCTTTAATCGACAATTTCACCTCGAGTTGACGTTGCAAACGGAAACTGTTCAGCGGGTGGAAAAGTATAATAACCTTTGCACCTCACATTAGACGAAATTGAAAACCGGTCATGCAGAGATAGCCTTGAATTCCATGGTGCAGTTGATTGCGCTGGCGAAACGTGGACCGAGGCGGAAAGGAAGGGCATAGGGCTACTTTCAAAATACTCTTTGCTTAGTATATCACGATAACAGATTGTGCGTGCCCTACCGTTTAGGTTCATTTGTAACTGGGAAAACACCGCCTCATTTTAGCCAAGTTCCAGTCCTTTAAAACGAAAGAAAGTGTACTGCACTTCAAACCCAGAGTAAAAAGCCAGCCCTCTTTTTGTCTCTGAAGACTTTAGCCCTTCGATACGCTTGGCTCGGCGTAAACTACTGGAATACGAGAAAGGGCAGGAGGGCGTCTTTAAGATAAAGTATAAGAAACTATTTATCAATAACACGTGCTGTGCGTACAGTGAAATTGAAGACTCTGTTTATGAACTAGCCACGCCCCGTCACCAAGTTTCTGCTACGACGCTCCCCTTCCATGCTTTGAATGTGCCGCCGTCTCCTAGTGCCTTCTTAACAACCAGTGAGGGGCAGTGAAAGGCGTACGACTTTCAAAATTGTTTCCGTTTTGTTTACTAACATTCGCAGTCTAATCCGTAAACGTGACGAACTGTGCTCAGTTGCCAATTCATGCGATGCAGACGTCATTGCTCTCACTGAGTCATGCGCCATCTGTAAAGTGACTGATAGTGAGTTATTACATTGTCAGAAACGGTTAAACACGTTCCGCTGCGATCGACGGGGCAGGAGTGGCGGTGGTATTTTGCTGGCGGTTGCTGACTCAATAATTTCTAGTTCTGTCATGGTAGCCATTGAACTTGAGATTGCTTGGGTGTGCGTTAGTTTTAAGCACAAGCAAACTATCATAGGTGTATGCTTTTGACCTCCAACTAGCAATCCTTCTTTTGTGAGTCTGTTACATGAGTATGTTACATGATTCTATAAACAAAAGAGTTGTACAGTATCTAGGGCTGCAGATTATATTGATGGGTGACTTCACTTCACCCCAAGATTTCTTGTTCTACCACTGACCCTGTGTCTAGTCCTTTCTTATCCGAGACTAACAAATTTATCGACCTTTGTTCTGACTTCAACCTTTCCCAACTCATCACAGAACAGACCAGCGTCACGACCCTATCATCAAATACACTCAATATGGTGCTCACTACGCACCCGAGCGTTACATCACATATAACGTACCTACCAGGTCTAAGCGACCATTCTATTATCCACTTTCCACTAAATACTCCACTGGTAGCTCCGAAAGCTGGCGTGAAACATATTCGTGATTACAGCAGAGCTAACTTCTCTTCATTTAACTTGGCCCTGTTCAAATTCTTTGACGATTACTTTCCCGGTTTCTTAGAGTGCTCCTTCGAGTCTAATTCGATTTTGTTAAAAAACAGTGTTACAATGTCGATTGAACCACGCATACCATCTAGAAAAATTTGATGCAATGCTAACGCACCTTGGTTTAACGCTAAGCTCAGGCGGCTGCAAAACAGAAATAAAATGCTGTTTCACGCTGCCAAGCGACCGTCTTGTTAGGCACGCTAGACAGCGTACCATAATGCAAATAATAAGTGCACAGCAACTATTAGCGAATCTAAGTCGCATTTTTCTTATTTATACCCTGCCTACCATGTTAGCGAATAGTCCCAAACAACTCTGGAGTATCGTCAATCCTAACACTCAGTCTAGCATTATTCTGCGTTCTTTTGATGCCGTAGATACACAGGTTTTCGATAGTGCTACTGTATTAAACGATACTTTTAGTATGTCCTTCATGTGCCACTAATGTTGATCAATTGCCAGCATTGACCGTTCACAGCTTTTTGCCAATGAACCCTATAACCATAGACGCAATTGGTGTGGCTGGCGTTATAAATTATTAGAAACTTTCATCCGGTGCCGGAATTCTATAAAATTAACACCAAGTTCTTAAAAAAAATTTCAACATGTATTCTTTCATAATTCTCTCAAACATTTAAACGCAATTGCTTAACCAGGGTACAATCCCAAGTGATTGGGTAGTTTGGAAGGTGGTTCCTATATATACATCTGGCGAAAAGCATAGCCCATTTAATTATGAACCCATTTCTTTAACAAGTGTGGTTTGTAAAATTTTCGAACACATAATCTACTTGCAGTTTATTAACTTTGTTAAATCTAATGAAGTTTTCACAAACTCGCAGGTTGGCTACAGGAAACACTTCTCATGTTAGACGCAGCTAACATCATTGTCGTAATGATTTTCATCACAATCATGATGATCATTACGAAGTTGATTGTGTATTTTTTTAGATTTCTGCAAAGCCTTTGACAATGTTTCCCATAAACTTCTACTTCATAAATTACAATCAATTAACACCGATTCGTGCATACTAAATTATATTCATGCTTTTTTACTAACCATTTACAATTTTTGGCTGCTAATAATACCAATTCTGACTCTGTTCGAGTTAACTCGGGTGTCCCACAGGTCTCTGTTCTTGACCCGCTGCTCTTCCCTATTTACATTATTCACTTGGTACTAAACATCTCCTCTTCCATCTGCCTGTTTGCTGATGATTGCGTAATCTATCGAAAAATCACTGACGAATTTGTCACTTTTCGTTTACAATCTGACCTTAATCTGATAACGATATGGTGTAACTAGTCGCTAATGAAACTAAACACTGACAAATGCAAATCAATGATGATATCACGTTCTAAAAATGTGTGTCACACCTACTATATTAACATTAAACCTTTCGCTGTCGTGTATGTTTATAAATATATTAGAGTTAACTTAACATCTAACCTTTCTTGGAATATACATGTGGAATACACAGTTAACAACGCTAACCGCATGTTAGGGTACTTGAAACGAAATTTCTTTCTCGCTCCGTCTTCATTGAAACTAACCATGTGGAAAACTCTAATTCGTCCAAAATTGAAATGTGCTGCTGCTGTATGGAGCCCCGCCTCACTCGTCACTAATTACCATACTTGAATCCACTCAAAACCACTCAGCCCGTTTCATTCTGTCAAACTATCACCGCACCACCAGCGTCACTACAATAAAAACACATTAGGTTTACCATCACTTCTTCATCGCCATAACAAATTTCGTTTGTGTCTTTTTCATAAAGTATTCCACCCAAATCCTGCCCTTCGTCGAAAACTGGTTTAACCATCATCGTACATCTTCGCTCGCATTGATCATAGTCATAAGGTCTCAATTCCATATTTTAAAACACCGTTATTTTAATATTATTTCATGCCTCAAACGTCCTTGGATTGAAACCACCTTGCGACCTCGACTGCCAACATCGCTGACGTTGTCCAGTTTAAGAATGTTCTTACCATTATGTGCACATTGCAAATATTGTATAGCTCACTCCCTCTTCAATGTATTTACATTGAGGGTATTTAAAATAAATAAATAAATATATATGTGCTTCCACAGCGTGACAATACTCATTTGACAAGCCCTCATATGTGTATTATGATCGAAACATATGCGGAAGTGGGCACCACGTGCGCCTATATCCTCGCTAATTATCGTCGCCAACGAATCAAACGATACATATAATCCCATGGCAAACTCTATTAGTTAACGGCCGTACTTATATACAAAATGCATGTTATACGCCTCTGTCAGATGGGTTAATTTATTGCACTTCACCCGAGCGCGGTTCAGCTGCATGAACGTTACTTCGAGTGCTTCGATGCCAGAGAGGAAATATTTGAGTCACTCGCAGCTAACGGCAATAGCGAAAGGTAAACTGTTATGGGTCTCGTAAAGTGTTAAATTAAACATTTTAAATGCCTCGGCAAAGTTTTGTCTATTTAATAGAAACACGTTTCTAAAGAACGTTACTTTAATAAACGATCTTCACGCCTTTTGGATGATTCTTTTGAGCATCGCACGCAAAGATAAGGAAGAAGCAGATAACACCTTGGCATTCTACTTCGTACCAGTGAGGTCTGCTAGAGAGGGCCTGAGACTGCAGTACTATATATACATTATCATATTGTCTCGTAGGGCACCATGCGGAAAAAAGTAGGCTCTATCCTTCTATGCTAAACATGATAGCATTGAAATGACCGATATTGTCGTCGGATTTCATCGATTCACCGCGGGGAGAGTTTTGGTGCAGATCAAGCTAAACTGTAAGGTTAATCCCATCCCAATATGTTTCCGGGACACGTCTTTTTGTTGTCCGGCACACTACAGACATGGCACTAAATAAGAAGTGCTCTCAGTTGCCCCCGGTCAGAAGAGCTAATTAGCTCGTGATATAGACACGTGACAAGTGATATAGATGAATAAAACTCACCTACTGAAATGTTGAAAAAGCGACATTAAAGTAATACGTACATTGCTAGCTTTGCTTCGTTCTCGCAAACCTATCGTGCGGAGCGAGCGCAGCGCTGCCAATGAATCCTACATTCAACTTTAAGTCAGACGCTATACACTGTGCATGATCACGGCGTGTTTACTGCTCGTTATCGGTTTAGTCGGTGATAGCAAACGCACAAAAATGGCGCCTTCCTTGACGATGCAATTTAGGAGACGCTTGATTATCTTCATCGGAATGTAGCCTTGGCTGCGGTCGGACTTTGATTGAATCGCAGTATAAAATTAACCAGCAAATTTACATCGGTCATCGTCACGTGTTCCTTATGCTCGTTGAAATTTATAAAGCAAATGCTACAAAGCAACTGCATCCTATTGGAAGCCTCTGCGAGCCTTTTTCCTCGCGTCCGTCTCTCCACATGGCGTCACAATGTCACGTGACGTCCTTGTAACATCAGTTTTTCCGCCAAAATTTCCGATGAAAGTGACGTCACAGCTTCAATATAGGATGCCACGTGCTATCATGAAGTCGCTCTGAGTGGTCAAAGGATTTGCCATCACGCTGTCACGTGAGATCAGGTCAGATCAATTTCACGGCCAAATTTAGCGTGAAAGTTATCGTGGCGTCGCGTGACGTGCCGTTGTGGTGTCATGAGACTTTACAGTGTCCGGTCACGTCACGGGGTCACGTGACATCACGCCGCAATTTATCAAGTAAGTGTAGCAGAGAAACAGCTGCCACTAAATTCTGATAGAATGCGCTGCTTATAGAACCAAGCTCCATCGCACATTCATCTTACTCTACAAGAAAGTAGAAACGCCTTGCCTTAATAATGAGTGCATCTTTCTGTATTTTAGAAGGTTGCACTCATGTGTTTCCCGGGAAAACAGTTTAACATTCCCTGGCATTATAGTTCAAGTGTCTCAAGTTTAAGCAATGTTGTAAACAACCATTAAAATACATTGTTTCCTTCTTTTTCTCTTTGGCGCTACAGCGTCAGTTTTTAAACTCAGGCTGCGCGTGCTACCATAGAGAGCAAAGTATAAAATCCCAAATTAGAGAAATGCTGTTACGACTAGACAAGAAAGGCATAGCGGCGTGTAACTACTCCTAACATCTATAACCCCTTCAATGAAGGGGATGAGCAAATTCCAATCACCGAGATTCAAAAAGAACAAAAAAAAAAAACGCCATGCAAAACGCACACAAAAAAGGAACGGTAAAGGGCGAAAAGCATTACCCTTGCGTTTCCTTAGTTGATGGTATCAATCAAACATACATCAGTTATTCAACAATCGGTAAATATTATGTTTGCTTTTGAAACAGTTTATTTCTATGCTTAGCTTCTTTTTAAAGATTGTTGCTTGCAGAGTGCTATGTATTTTAAAGATGAGAAAAAAGAAGACAGACTTCGACTAAAGGCCCGTTGACACACTTGCGCTTGACTTCGACGGCTGAGACAAGACCAGCTCTTAGCATTTTGCGACGGCTTACGACCGGCTGTATTCCTACGGATCGGGTCGTAAGTCGCTCTAAAAGGCTTAAAAGGAAGTTCTCGCTCAGCCGGTCAGAGAGAAACGCAAGTGCGTGAACGGGCTTTAACTGCACGAAGTAAAAACGCATACATATATACTTTTAAACTAATATAGCAGCTCGGTATGACTAGTTGCGACACGGTTCAATAATTTCGAGACAAATAAAGGTAAGAAATACAACAGTAAACGTTCGAACACAGAATGAGACTAAATGGGGTATATAAAAACAAAAACGAACTTGCCATTCGTGAACGAAATGTACCACGGGCTGATATGACCGTGGCAGACATAGCGAATATGCTTTTACGAAACCATGTTTAATAGCTGCAGGCTAGAATACCCATTTATTAAGAAAAGCAAGAAGCATATTATTCTTTTTTCACAAACTCGACTCTTCGTTCTATTATTGATAGGTGGATTGGCATATGTATTCGACATACATTTTATAATTGTTTTTATTTCTATCTACAAAGAAAAGCAGCAGACATTTTTTCACAATTTTTGGAGGTAATTCCCTTTAACTTCTAAGTACATGTCACCGATGAAAGCTAATCTGCCGGATCAATCGTTCTCCTTTAATCAATAAGTCCTTTAATCCGTTGCACTAAAGTCCTAGCTAATTGTGTAAGACCTAATAAATGAATAATCATTTATTCGCGCCTTGAACAACCGGTTGCATCCTGGCGCGGCAATATCTAAAATTTTGTAAAAACTACAAACGTTTTTTTAGATTTTATACTTTTCTATACATGGGAATGTGGAGCTCGGTTAGAAACTGACTCTGTAGCGCCGATAAAGAATTCACAAGAAACCATTTTTATAGTTTTTTACTATATTGTTCAAGCTTGAGAATCACTTGGAATTGACAATGCGCAGGAATGCGAACCTGTTTTCCCGAAAAATGCAGAGAGAGCAACGTTCTCAACTTGAAAATGTACATGCATTAGTAACGCAAAACTTTTTCCACTTACTCGCCAAAATGTCTAGCTCAAAACTAAACCGAATATCCTGCTAATTAAGGTAATCAAGATTAAACGATGACTTAATTAACAGTTATCATTGTCAGCCCTCCTTAATATCTTTACTTGCTGTCACTACTCCTAAAATGTTTTCTCATTTCTATTTTAGCTCGGAAATGCTTCGCGAATATGTTCAAAGTGCAGCCCCGGATCACTGTTCAGCAATCGCCTGCAATATGCGGAGACTCTGTACTGCAGGGACAGGGGTAAGTCTTCTGTGTGCCTACGTTTTTTTTTTTTTTGTACTTTGGGTTATTTTGATGTTTTTCTCCAAATTATTTTATAGTCGCTTATTTGTTCTCAAAACTGAAACAACATACTAGTAGACAACCCGGAACTGCTAATTGAGAATACAAACTACAATATTTTTTCTCTAAAGCTATTTAGTTTTATAATGTCTGACAGGCTAAAAGGCTCTACTTTCAACACTGAAAGAGCGTCGTCAACAGTTGTAATTGGGCAAGTACCTTGTTTACCACGTGTATCTGTGAATGTTGGTGATTTACTATGAAGACCGGTGAAGCTGAAACTTGGAGAACAAAAGAAGAGGCACCAACTACTGTGTTGTTTAGATTGTCCCTTTGACTTGCAAGTTCACAGCATGTGACGTCGCCCCACTGAAAAGCGCGGAGAATAATGAATGATCATTTTGGCATGACGTTGATCTGTCATTTCTCAGTAGCAATTTAGATTTGCAGATAATGGATAACATATTGAGGACAGTGAAGCCTCTGTATTCCGAGAACGTACTTATTTCAGGTAGCTGTTCAAACCGCCAAAGCCTCTATTTTAAGTAGATACAATTTATAATTCAAGTAGAAATTCACAAGCAGCACACGACATCGGGCTGTCGCTGGCTTTGCGGGATCCTAACGGGAAAATGGAGCGATGGTATCAATAACGATGTTCAAACCCAGAGACTGGGAAGGAAGCTTGAAGATATTCGAGACGAGACTGAATAAAGGTGCAAAGCAAGCGCCTGCAATCTTTATTTTGTCGCTACTGCTATATCTTCAATTTCTCCTTCTTAGTACCAGGGTTTAAACATCATGATTCATAGCCGTACCAGCTCTGCATGCCAGCTGACGTTTTCTTTCACCTGTTCGTAGCCGATGACTTCCAAAAAGCGAAGGAGGGCGAGGGTGCGCTTGTTTGGGATGGCAGAACGCAGTCAAATCTGAGCCAACGGGTTCCTGATAGAGAAGCGAGGGCGAGGGGGTGCATCATTTTTGGCGATCGAACGCAGGTGCGAAGCTCTGGTCTCAGCCTGATCACAGCAGGCAGTTTCCGAGATGTAAATAGTGCGGCTTTTCGCGCGATGGAATGCAGCTGCGCACCCGGTTGCAGCCGGATCACAGACGAACGCCTCCTCCCGAAAGGCAAGCCGTTGATCGGATGCGGTCACGACCTTCTTATCCAGTGGGTTTCATTGATTCTTCCATTTTAAGGCAACTAGCATCGAGTAAAATGAACTGGGAGAAAAGAAAAAGGCGGAAAGTTGTCAAACAACCTGTGTCCTTCCGTTCTTTTCATATTTCCATCCACTATTTGATTTCGGTGGCAAACTTAGCGAATCAAATAGTTTCACGCGTGGAAACGATCCCTGTCGTAAACGGTTTGTTGGGCCCGTTCATGCGCCCGGTTGGTGACGTCTGTTTCTCTCAGAAAGCAAAAGCATAAGGTAAGATTATTTGTTATTTTTAGATGCCCACACGGTGCAGTCTTTACGAAACATGCGCGTATTGTTATTGCGGGACGGGGATTACAGAGGCAGCTTCAGACGCTTCAGTTTAGTGCCTTAGCTAAGGTGTTTTGCTGCATAATTACGTTCCTCCCAGCTCAAGTTTTTTCTCCACCTCAAGTGTCTACAAAGTAAGATAGAGATTTCATGGTTTGTGTTTTGTTAAAGTGTAAATTTATTCTTGAAAAAATTGGAAGAGAGTTTTGCGCAGAAGAATAGTATCTCGTTAATTAAAACTGCCGTGTTTACGCCCTTCCCCTTTTTTCGAATTGGGTTCCAATCGACGTTGTGAATTTCGATATGAAACATGCACTTCTCACATAGTCTATATAATTAGTACAGTGTTTCTGAGAGCTTTCACCAGCCGAAATATTTGATATCTTTAAGAAATTTATTCGTTCAATAAACGCATATGAATGAATAAGATCATATTCGAGCACGCAATAACATTAATGGAACATATAAACAAGTGCACACGTCACAACCAGTTGTCAGCATATTTAAGAGTTCTGGTATCCGTAGTAAAGACTGGGAGCATTTTGGTGAGCCCAAATGTTCAATGAGTATTCTCTTAAAATGTTTGTTGCTATTGTTTGATTACTTGTAGTCATAAAGTTACGATTAGAAGCACTATTTGGGGTGGTAGCGGTAGTTAGTTTCTAGCAATACAAATTACTAGGTTGTAGCAGTAATTTAGTGAAAGAGTTCAAAATGAAGTACGAAACAGTGTATAAAAGCACCAAGTAATTTGTTTTCTATGTATCAATGCGCACTGATGTAAAGCACTTCCAATATTTTTATCACCTTACGTAATCTATGGTCATAGATACTGCATCGATCGTGGCACGCCACTGTGTGGCACTGAGTCCAAGAAAGATAAAGTGCCCTAAAAATTTTTCGGTGGTTTTCTAATCTACGCCGATGCTGTCTCATGTTCCAAACATGGAGTCAGAAGTGTTCTTTGTACCTAAAGCCTGAACGAGGGGAGACTTTTAGAAGACGCCCACAAACGATGAACCACCTGCCTCCACCAGAGCTCTCGGTCTCTTTAAAAATGGGGCCGAGATTGGTAGAAAATTAGCAAATTATTAAGCTTCACTTTAAGACAACTTCATCACTGGCAACGGCAGCATCAGCCACTCCAGCAGCAACTGAGCGCGTGAAAGCGCACAATGTCGCAATTTTTCGGCCCATTGCTGGAAGGGGAAGCAATCGACGTCTACAACACATTTCAGCTCACAGCCTTTCAAGAAGAAGACTATGATACGATCGTGCCAAAATTTGAAGAGTGTTGCACTCCGAGCAAAACGACACGTTCAAGAGATACATCTTTGGAGCACGAAATCGGCAGAAGGACGAATTTGTCCAACATTTTTTCGCGATGCACAACTGAATTCGCTGACGTTTAGCTTCGGAGACCTGACGGACTTCCATGGTTAGGGACCAGTTTATGTATAGAACTGGAGACTCCAAACTGCGAGCACGGATACTGCGGGCAAATAAACTAAACTTTGAATAAAGCCATTGACTTTTTTCAAAGTGGCAGAACTTGGGCCATGCAAAACTGCGCTTGAGAAAATCCTACCATCAAGGTGAGCCTTGTTCCCAAGGAACATACAAGCAATTGATAATCCCACGATGAGAATCAGAAGCAAACTCATCGATGCAGTTTTTGCAATGTACCCACAAGCCCAAAATGTCCAGTCCCAGAAAAAAATAGGTGGAATCTGTTAAAAAAAAATGTTGTCACTTCTTGTTGGCTAACGAAAAGGCAAAAACAAAGCTTTAAGGTGTGAGGTGCCAGCACAACAAGCGGACGAAGTGCCAGATGATAAATTTCAGATCCTGGAGATCAGCGTAGAAGAGGTGTCAGGCATGATAGTACTGGCTGGCGACGAGAAAGCTGGGAGGACAAGGTATGCATATCAGTGTGGATACAGGGCTCAAGTCAACCTGGTTCCGTATTCCCCTTCATTTTGAAGACCGGCCAATGAAAAATATGCCGTTTTGACAGGCAGCGCTTGCTAACTATGATAAAACTGTCATTGAGCACTTTCGCATAGTATCTCTGTCCTTGCGAATGCAAGGTGAGTGTAATGGTTTCCGTAGAAAAACGTCAAACAGTACGCAGGTCTTCGGGTCTAGCGAGAGCCTTCGGTCCTAGTGACACGAGTTAAGAAGCTGTACACGTAAGAGGAGCTGAAACTACACATTTTAAAGAGTTCATTAAGATGTTTGAAGAACTTGTTTGTTTCGCATATGGCTTACAGTATGACTATCAAAAAGGTCCAAGGCCAGTATTCTATCAAGCAAGACGCGTGTCACACTCGCTGCGAGAGTCGCTCAAGCAAGAACTAGAACGAATGTTAGCTGCCGAAATAATCACCAAAGTAGTCAAACCTTCCGTTAGGAGAGTCCACCGGTCATATTTTGTAATAATAAAAAGGATGGCCCTTTAGGGGTATGTATGGACCCCCGTCAAGTAACTCAAAGCTTAAACGAAAACTACTAGAAGTTTCCACGTTTGGAGAACATTGAAACTATTTTGGCAGAGCGCAATTTTTCGGCAAATTGAATGCAAATTCTAAGTTCCACCAGATTTCTCTTGACGAGGCAAGATCCCGGATCTTTACGTTCGTTGCGGCGTTTGGTCCGTACAAATGCTTGAGGCTACCGTTCAGAATTGTGTCACCACTAGGTGTTTTTTTAGAATTTTGCTCATGACGGTCTACAAGTGCGTGTTCATCTACGTCGACAATGACATGTCCGCGGAAGTTCAGGCGATGAACAGGATTCACAACAAAGCTGTCTTGTACGCTGCGAAAGATACAGGATTAACTGTAAATATAAAAAAGTTCTCACTCAAGGTTGAGCAAATTTATTAATTAAGATACCTGATTGACAGTAATGAAATAAAGCTCGATAAAATTCTGATTCAGTGCGTAAATACTTACTTTCGCTACACGTAAAAAATACGTCCAACGCTTTTGGAAGCGGTTACGCACTTTGAAAAGTTTTTGCCCTGCTTGTCCGAGATTACCAGTGTGTTACGTTACTTGACAAAGAAGGATAGTGTTTTCAACTGGAACTTCATTAATGACAAAGGATAGGAAAACCTGTGTAATATGATTACTAGTACTCTGATACTAGCTATTTTCTATTAAAGAAAGTGAAAAAAATCAACAAATTCAGCAGCCTTTTTTGAAGATTGACTGTTTCAGCCTCACGAGTAGAATTGACGACCTGTTCCTATGTATCAAGAGTACTTTCTAAATAGGAAACTCGATATGCACAAAAATAAAAAGGCCCATGCAATAACGTTTTGTTTTGCACGTTTTGTGAGTTCGTGAATAGCCCAATCGTAACTGTTAAATTTGATCATCTCTCTGATTGGCAGTACCACAAAAATAAACTTTGTAAACATGCCTGAAATGCTCTAGTATTTTCTTTTTTTTTATGCGGCTCGCTATTTGACTGCAATGTAGATTTCCTACTCAGAAAGACACTACTGCTAGCGGACCCGCTGCCCCGCATACGAATACTTACCTGACGCTGGTACGCGCGACTATGCCGAAAACGTCGCATATCATGCTAGCAGCTTTTAACAATCACTGGAAGCGGTACGATGACGCCAAGGTTCACTTCTGCAACTTCGCACGACGAGGATATGGTTAAAGGTTAAAATGCACTCGATGCAAATGGAGTGTGTTGAAGGTAAAACGGCTTTTTGTTTGCACCGGAATTGTCTTGTGAATGAGGCATAGTAATGCGCTGACCATATTTGTGACGAAGAGGCAACGGCGTACAAAAAATGGGGACTAGAGGAAGTTCCACAGGACAGCGCTTGTCCTGTGGAACTTCCTTTAGTCCCTGCTTTTTGTGCGCTGCTTGCCCTTTCGTCAGTATGAACCAACTAACCCACATCGCCACCCTTACCCATATTTGTGATTCCAAGAGCGTTTAGAAAAATGCTATAACGCATTAACGAAGAGTATTTAGGTCAAATTAAATGCAAGACACTAGCTGGACTGTTAATGCATTGGCCTGATATGAACCCCTGACATTAAACAATGACTAAGAATGAGAAGGAGCATCCCGCCTATCTGCATACAAAACAACCCTTTTGCATCTTTTTGAATTGAAACACAACTCGAAAACCAAGGGCCGTTCTGCATAAATTGCTGTGAATATGTCCTGTACAAAGCTATGTTGCCGAGTACGATCCGTTATTAAATTATCAAGAGGCCGAGTTGCTTTCAACTACTTCGAATAAAGGTGTTTCGAGTAGAGGCATAGCATCTCGCTTGAAGGTATGTACAGATGCTGGCCAGCAATTAACGATAAATGTGTTCAGCGTTTCTAGAGTATATGACTTTCACATAATGCTTTGAACCTTGTTTCCTGAGATGAAATGGCTTGGCGGAAAACGGCTCGCAAGTCAACAAGAAATCGCTAAAGAAAACCAAGAACGCAAACGATACACTTGAGTCGATTTTCTAAAATATCGAACAGGCCCTCTAGAACGCGAGGGGTGTCCTTTGGAGTTCCTAATGGGACGGAGGTTGAGGAATCGAATTCCAAGACTTGAATGTGCCTGCATTTTCAGACGTACAAAAGCATGCCCAAAAGACAAAGCTCTGCCCGACCTCCAAATTCGCAGTGGGAGACGTGGTGCGTTAACGAACTGCCAACAAATGAAGCTACCCTGTATAGATCTAGCAGACGTAGCTTTGAAGGTCTTACAGGCTGCCTACTAGGAACAAGCAAAGAATTCCGTCGTAACAGGCAGCAGCTAAAGAAGAGTCCTAAGGAATTTCAGCAAAGTAACGAAGCCTGAAACAAAACTGGATGTGCTTAACTCGACGACGAAGGCCTAACGAGAACATCTGATCCTCACCTGCAGTGTCGACACAACCCAATGAAACTCGCACTGACACTTTGTAGGTTGCGAAGACTAAAAAAGTAACGATGCGATTTACTTGTGATTATTACTTTAGACAATTGTCATAGCTCATGTAGTTAGTTGTGCGTACTTCCATTTTGTTAATTTCTTTTGATAAATGTTTCTGCTATTCTAACGGAAGGAGTATGTATCGGCAGTGGCTACACCCTCTTGAGGCACGAGGCAAAGAAAGGTAAAATGCCATAATAAATATTTCAGCCTTTCCATTCTACGTTGAGGTTGACTCATTATCGATAAAATACGAACTGCAATCTCCTAGTAAAACCAGTGAGAAACCACCTAGGTATTCCACCCGGCCGACTGTATCAATTTTCCACTTTTATGCACGTCAGAGCAATAACAAATAGCTTTTAACTGGCTTGTGAGTAGTACCTATCGGCCAATAGCTGAAATGGTATTATATCATAGGTTGTGAAAAGTATAGTAAAGACACAATAAAAAGGTCATATGAAACCAGTTACGTCGAAGAAGGGCTAGGCAGAATCACGCTACACAAATCTATCACCATAGAATTTTACAGATACTTTCAGTACCTGAAATCTGTATCGAGATACATTTGAAAAATATATTGGTATCTCAATAGTAAAACCCATTTTAATGTATAACTTTTATCAAGATGCTTTGCAGGACTGAGGGTATCTTGTTATATTTGTGGCTTTTTTTAAGACCAACTTAAACATTAAAATATCAGTTTGAGTGAAGTTGCTACGGAATTTATATAATGAACCCGACCTATAACATGATCCATCTCATTCATCAGCATTAAAACCGTGGTTTAAATTAAGGCTACTTCAAGAAATAACAAAATCATCTCCACCCACCAAAGCCCTCTCTCTTTCTAATTTAGCTGAGCAATCGCTGTAAAGAGTGTAGTGAAGAAATCGCACACCTGTTGTCCAATCGCACCACACAATGGGTGACAACGAACCCTTTAAGACAACAGTTTAAGATGTGCCCTCATTAAAGCGGGTTCATTTCAGGCAGACGCCTTTATTCAAGCATGGTTGGCAATCTTTACCGTATTGTAACAATGTGGCTCAGCGGAACCGATATGTTTGTTTAGCGGCATACATGATAACTAAAGAAATAAAGGTAGAGGTAGTGCATAAAATGGTGCAAACAAGAGACTACGTATAAACTATCATTCGCATTCGCCACGAACTACACACTCTTCCCATGCAGCACCGTTCGGGAACGAATTTAGTATTTATAAGGATCTGTATCTATAATCTTGAATACTTTTTCACCGTCTTTGCAGGCGTATGTAAGGTATATTGTCAAGAATGACCAGGCACGAAAAAAAGCATAACTAAGGAAACCTAAATATTTAAAGGGGAGAACTTGAGACACAAAACAAAACAAAAAAGACAGAAAATAGCAACTGGATATCGCGGGTGTCGAAGACGGCGTACAGCAGGATGAAACGCTGGGTCAGAATGACTCCGGCTCCGTTGCGGAGCCCCTTATGTGCCCGAGTTGGCATCGAGAAAAATTGGCGAAGCAGGTTCGGCGACTATACTTCGTTTAAGCTTCTAATAAGAGGCTGGTCGCGCTTATGCTACCTACTGGGACCAATCCAGCGGCGTCAAAAGCCAAAGTCACTGGCCTTTTTTCTGTTTATGATTGGTTTAAGGATGAAAACAAGTACAGAAATATGACCAACGCCATTACTGTGCGTTTTTACGCTTTCTGATTGGTTCAACCAGCTCGTATAGCGTCGGCTGCATCCCGACTTTAGGTGAAACGAAGTGTAGAACACGCAGACCTTGAACAAGCAACAGGTTTCTCGAATAGAAAAAATACACGCAACTCGCAGGAATAAATTCTGGGTCTTTCGTGCAAAAGTCAGGCGCAGTAACCACTCGGCCACGCACGCGCGTGATCACCGACGCGCGTAGCAGTACTCTCCCTTACAAATAGCATCGTCTCGATGCCATGAAACAACGAAACAGTGCAAGGCAAATAAACATAAGTACGGACAGGCATGGCAAAACACAGTACTGTCAAGCGTTGCACGGATAAGGTTGACAGTCTCATCGCGCGTAGTTACGGTGTCAGGCGCACGAAGTGGATGACTTCATGTCGTGGTGGGCGGCGCGATCCTGTTCTTGTTTGGTCGGCCATCACTTCGTAGTTCATCTCCCGAGGTTACGAAGTACTGCATCATCGCACCAAAGTACCGTTTCGCAGTTTCTCACTGAGGCCGCGCCAACGGATGGGCATCCACACCCACATCCTGTCTGCGGGCTGGAAGTGGATGTCCCTGGGACGAAGATTGTTGCGGCCCGAGTCGACGAGCTCCTCGTCTTGAATGAGGCGTCGGGCGGGCTGGCGGACTTTTTCAACCCATGGAGCAGCCACCTGGGCGTCGGAGCTCTCTTAATCAGAGTGGCTTGTAGGGCAGCATCGCGTCGAGCATGGTCGTTAGCTTCCGACCATGTACTAGCTCGAGATGATGGAAATCCAGTGGCGTCCTTGAACCGCCAGTGGGTTGTAGGCGAACGTGACGTCTGATGCCTCCTCGTCCACGTCTTGTGGTCTTACGTCGACGTACACAGAGATCATGTCGTGAATTGTCTTGTTAACCTGCTCCGTCAGTCGTTGGTCTGCGGGTGGTACGCAGTGGACCGACGGTGACTGGTGCGACTGAGCCGAGGGATTTTTGGTCCGCTCTGCAATGAAGGATGATGCGCGATATCTAATCAAAACTTTGGGAGCGCCGTGCCGGAGGACTTTGTACTTGTTGAAAAACTTAGCGGCTTCAACAGCAGTCCTGAAGAGGGCATTTGTATCTGCGTACCACGTGAGATAATCTGTAGCAACAATTTTCCAACGGTTTCCCAGGATCGACGGCGGACAAGGACCAGTGATCCATTCGCGATCTGCTAGAATGGTGCAGTTGGCGGAATTGGCTGCAGGAGACCTGCCGGATTGGTCGGCGGTTTCTTGCGCAGCTGGCACGTGTCGCGTGACCGGTTCAAGAGGTGGACGCCTTTGCGGAGCTTGAGCAGTGGTCACTTTTCAGCGAATATGGACCAGTGTCCGGCTGTAACCAAAGGTGTCCGGACGTCGGGTCGTCGTGACATGCTTGGAAGTTATCCTCTCAAAGTTAGGTCAGGTTACAACCAGCGACGCAACTGAGCTCTCAAAGTTCTCTTTGTAGAGTGCACATTGTCGAATGGCAAAGGTCGGCAGTGCCCGTAAAAACACGTGATACGGTATTCTCGCGCCCTTCCAGGTGCTTGATGAATCCGTGCAGCCCGAGATCGTCTCGTTGACGTCGTGCCATGTCGTCGGTTTCACTGCTCCAGGAGGCATCTCGTCATTGTCGTCGCTGCTGCGGGATGGTGTTTCGAATGGGGCCCTGGACAGGCGGTCTGAGCGCCGCTGTGCTTCCGGCTCTCTTTGCAAACTACAGTCAAGCTGAACTCTTTTAGTCCGGAGACTGCATCATGCGAAACACCCAGTAGGGTCATCAGGTTCGCAGGCCTGTGTCGAGTGATGGATGTGTGACCACGCGGAACGGGCTCCCGTACAAGCACGGTCGGAACATCGTGATTGCTCCAGGCTCCTGCAAGACGTTATTTTTCAATTGTGGAGTAATATTCCTCCCCCTTGGAAATTGTCCGACTTGGCGTTGGTGATGACTCACTTTGTTGCCTTCTTGCACTTGAGCCACTACCACTCCAAGTCTTTGCATTACTGGAGCCGACGTGAATCGCGTATACGTGCGTCACTGATCAAAGTGTCCAAGAAAAGGCGGGGGTCTGGGAGGCCTGTGTTCATCTCGTCGCAATGCCTGCGGCTGCTCCTCCGAACGCTTTCTCCAGAACTTTTTCGGAGGTCCTGCGTGAGGTTTATGAGCGGTGTGGAAATCCTTCAGTGAAATCCCTAATGAAACATCGGATAGTAAGGCAAACTTTAAGCGAATGTTCGAGACAGCCTTCTTGCTGGCGCTGGAAATGCCCCGACGGTGCGAGTCTTCTCGAGGTCTGGGCAGACGCATTCGTTACTAACCACGTGGCCTGCGAACTTCAGTTCGGCATAGGCAAGCCTTGGCATTTTGACGGCTTCAGGGTTAGTATCCGGCAGTCTTAATGGCTTGGAGTGACCACTCGGAGTCATAGGAAGTGCTCCTCGAATTAACTTGAGACATACTACGACGTCACGTTGCAGGTAGACGAGACAACCTCTGCCACTTCAGCCCTGCGGGAACGGTGCCAACGACACGCATGAATTTTGCTGACGCTACAGCCATAGTTTGGAATGGCAGCACCTTGGACTTGTAATACGGGCCATTCTCACGAAGGCTGCCATCTCTCCAGTCCCGTTCTTCGACTTCTGATCTGCCAGTGGCAGCCGTTCTTCCAGGCACCATCGACGAAAATATCGAGAGCGGCGCAGCTGGTCTAAGCCGCCGGTGATTCGAGGGGCGGATAGACGCCTTTTTTGGTCACCGCGTTCAGCGGGCGTTTAGTCCACGCAGAGCCTAAGCTGCTCCGTCGCTTCTTAGCCAGTATGGCGGGGGGGTTCCGCGGACTGGCTTGATTCTTGATTATATCGTCGTTCAACATCTCTTCAACGCGCTCCCGGCTTACGTGCTCTTTGTCTTACGGAGACTCTGTACGGTGATCACCGCACCGGAGCGCGTCGTCCCCTCGGTAACGATGCGGTGCTCGGCAAACGGCGGTTTGGCCCGCCTTCGACAACGTCGCAAAAGCAGACGCGGTATTCGGCGAGAGAGGCTAATCAGCTGCCGTCGTGGCTGGGCCCGGAAGCGTAGGGTCACCGTCGAGCTGCGCTGGCGATGCACGGTCTTCTTGCTGAGGTGGCGAGGACTCTTCAGTAATTGCCCTGATTTCGGCATGGTTCACGAGTTTCTCGACTGGGCCTCGCTGCTGCAGCTCTCGTGAAGTGTTCATGCTCCTGTCGGAGGATTCCGTAACGGTCGCCTCCTGCATTAAGCCTATCCTGGGAGTTTACCTTGCTCACTTCTGCCACGCCAATTCCTCTTCCCAGGAGCGGTGGAAAGGTTGCCTACCAGAACAACTTAGCCGCAGGTAGCAGCATTGGGATACGTCCGGGTACAAAAAAAGACTTGAATATGGCGGCAGGTTCTGCGTGGTCGGCAGTGCCTCGAACGACGAGTGGCGATGTTCGGGGTTTCTCTGAAGGTGGAACAGAAGTGCGCATCGTTAATCTGTTTATCCAAGATCGATGACGACGCCGTATTCCCACAAAATATCCATCTTGGGTTGCCAAAGGCACGGTGGCGCTTATTAGACGAGGACAACAGAAAGGAAGACGACAAACACGACGCTGACTGCAACTATTTAATCAACATATGGAAATGTGGCATTTATACACACTTCGATCCTATTCCATCAGCCAACCCCAGGCCTTGCCACCGCTCGCATGAACTGCACTTCCTTATCGAAGAGGTCGATACATGTGACGCTGACACACCCCACACCTGCCCTTTTTATCTCATCCGCTGATAATGTTCCCTCACAGTTCTATTCTTATGTTTAGCTAGTACTGAGCACTAGTACTAGTGCTACTACGGCATTGCCTCGAACGACGAGTAGCTAAACATAAGAATAGACTATGGGGGAAATATCGAAGTCTGCTCAGGTGTCCACGAGTACCGATGCGTCATGGCCGTCTATAACGACGTTCAAGTTGTTGGACACCGTTAGGACGTCGTTGCGATGCGTGGCATCAGGAGCGTGGAAGCGCTTCGGCGTTCTTAGATGCTTTTCACTTCGGTCGCCTTCAACAACGCCACCTCCAGGAGCTGCGGCACTTTTTCCCGGCGACGCAGAGGAGACATAGTTTTTAGGCAAGAAGTCGGGGCACTCGAGTCATAGAACGTCGTGGCAATGGTGAGCAGGCTTACGGCGGAGAGGCGGCGCTGAGGAGAGAGCGTTGGGGTACTTCTCGATGCAGCGGAGGAGTTTGCCGTACCTCGTGCGAGGGGCGTTCGGGTGTTACCCACGCCGGGGCGGCGTCGTGGCCTGGCGGTTGGCTTGCGGTGGTCGTCAAGCCATGCTGGCAGTAGCTCAAAGTCGGTTCCTCTGGCGTCGTCGTGAGCGATATAAACTTCAGGTTTGAAGGCTTGGTGAACCTCCTCTCGGACGACCTCGGCGAATGACCGTGAGAATGGGCAATCCGCAGCGGTGAGCACCTTTGCGGAGTTCTTCCCTTGCGATTTCACGATGATGTCACAGATGCCGGTGAGGTTGGTACCAAGTTCGGTTTCATCAGGTGGCGCAGCTTCTGCTCCTCGGTAGACTCGAGGTTTGGCGCGGGCGCTCGGGCGAAGAACACCCTCGACGAAACTGGTGATTTTCTCATTTAGTCCTTGCGGTCATTGTTCGAAGGATGTCTTGGGCCCTCTCGGGGCAGTCTTGGCTGGTAAACGTCTTCTTCAATTTCGCTTACACACCTCCCATGAGGTAAAGAAGCCTCGTGGTTCTCAAGCCAGTACCTTTCCAGTCCCTTTCAGCGAAGTGGAAGTTCTGCAAGCACTGTTCAGCTATCTACCCGTTAGGATTTGCCACGTTTATAGTTTTGCAGCCAGTCATCGATGTCCTCGTGGACCTCTTCGTGGAAAGACGTCGGAGTCCGGGGTGCGATGGGCTGGTGTACTACGCCAGAAGCGGCCGGGGTCTGCAACTGGTTGTCAATCGTCGTCTAGGCTTGGGCTTGTCCAGCAGCAAACCAAATACAGGAGACTTCTTCTCAGTGTGCGGCTGGCCCGAGTTTCTGGTTCCTCGTATAGTGGTCTTCTCACCGGCCAGAGTCGGACTTGCACTGGGGCTCTCGAGTACGCTGCATAGGCATGCCATACCCCAAACCTTTCACCCAAATGTCGTGAATGACGAGGTGACCGAAACAAAGAATAACTGAAGAAACTGGAACAATTAAAGGGCAAGCACTTGTGCCCGAAAGAAAAAGAAAACAGCAGAAAACAACAGAGTGCCCCGGGCACTGAAGTTGGCGTAACAGGTGGATCGAGACGCTTGGGAAGACTGACTGCGGCTAGCCTCGCGGAGCCCTTATGTACCTGCGTTGGCCTCTGGAACAATTGGCGTAGCAGGTTCGGAGACTAAAACATTAGGACCTCGTACAAGCAACAGGGTTTTCGAATTTACCGTAACATTAAACTGAAAAAAATAAATGACGCGTAACTCCCAGGAATCGGATCCGGGAATTACGTAACACACTGCCACGCACGCGCTCACGCTCGCCGACGTGCGTGGTACTATCCCGTTGCATAAAAGACAAACGTATCTCAGTATTCGCATTCTGGGCCTTAAAATGCATATATTCAAAGTATTTGTATTCCCGATTACATTTTAAAATTTCTCTGCTCAGCCCTGTTTCCAAGATTTCGATTAATTTTCCACCTTGCTGGTTCACTTCTAAGCAGACAGTGCAGTAAAAGCTACGTGCTCGTTGTAACAGTTATACGCCTATATTTCATTACGTGATCACTCCCCTCCCGTTCATACTCATAAAAAAACACAGCAAGCAACCCGTGAGGTTCGCGTAATTGTATACGTAAACGTCACACCACAGCGAAAGGTGAGGTGTGTCGTCGGAAGGCGTTAAGGTGTTATATCGGAACAGATAGGCTTAATTAACGGTAAAGGTGCGAACATGCCACATAGAGTCCGCCTAGACGCTTCGTATTAAAACAAGTAACACAATAATCGAAAAATTCCATAGCGTTTTGCACATGGTGAGGGTGTATTGCTTATGAACATGTCAGCTTTCTACGTAAGAGGCAAACGAGTTTTCGTACGTCACATTGGTGGAAATATTCAAATGTGGTAAACAAAAGCCCGGAATACACGGGCACAGAAAGCAAAAAAAAAAACGAGAGGGCACTCACAAATATAAGTTATTGAAAATAAAACGTTAATATTATCATTTTGGTATTTGTTTAGAAAATAAATCTATGTATTTATAATGTGCACCGGCAACATTATCAGAAATAACGTTCTTCTTGCTTTCTGATACAAAGGAATTGCAAGATTCTAAGAGAGTTTCATCTGCGTATCTTCCGGTAATTGTTGTTTTCTTTAATTTTATAAGCCCATTAGCACCTATCCCAGTGCTCCGCCAGATTACTAAGAGGGGACTGTTTTACTCACCGTGCATGTTATGTTGCTACCATGCATAACCATGCACGCTATCTGTGCTTGCTATGTCTCGATATGCGAGCATCGTTGACAACGCGAAGCCCCGAAGTGTCCAACTAGGAGCTATCGATGTAAAATGGGGTCAAGCGATTAACTGCAGGTGGTTGATTAGTTCTGCGAGCGCATAGCATACGCTAAAAAGGACAAGAAGAAAAGCGAGGACTTTTCGGTACAAACCAGTACTTGTCCGCGCCTTTTTTGTCATCAAGCCATGCATGGTCAACGGGTTTATGAGCGAACTCCGACTGCGTAGGAGTTTTAGCTTTCATGCAATTGATGAATAAACAATTGGAAAGCTGTGGAATTTAATACAAATATAAGTTCCCGTATATTTGAGGTGTTTGAGGCGCGTGCGCGACACATTAGTTTGTCTGGGTATGAATGTTTAAGGTGTCGGATGCTTTGAGTTCCTCAAACTAACAGTGGTCCACAAATGAGGGTCCGCGGTCCCTTTGGGGTCTGCGAAGGCATTCTAGAGTTCCGCGAAGCTCCTGCCTCATTTGTTAAGCTCGACAAAAAAGGTAGCCTTTTGCAGATTGAGGAGAAATATCTCAATTTACGTGTAGGCTTCCTCGTGTGTATGTTAATGAGATTCTCTACTTCAACTACCCTTTTGTAATATCCTTAGTTATATCAATTTATCAAATCATTATCATAAATAAGTTATACCTTTCCCCAGCCCTCACCGCGCGCCCCCCCCCCCCCCAAATCGCAAGGGATCCGCGAAGCATCAATGGTTGAGAACCACTTAACCATTGATGATTAAGAACCCAAAGACGGGACGGTTAAACTCTAATTGAGGAACCATAGCTGTTTTCAGCCTAACTCCGGACGAAACCGACGTGACGTGGTAATAGAACTGATCAAGTAGAGTCAGAAGCGCAAGTCACTACGCCTTTTGTGTTTATGATTGGTGTAGTGATGGTAGAACACGTACATACATTTGAAGAGCATCATGATGGTGCCCTTTCGACGCTCTCTGATTCATATCATCAACTCGTAGCGTCGGCGGTGTCTGCGTAAAGTGAAAGCACGCATAGGGCAATTCAGTCACATCAGTATATTCCGTTTACAAGATTGCAGCCAAGGCCACGTGCACGAGAGCAGGAGGTAGAATGCTTTAAAGCCTTTTTGTTTTTTCGCAGAAATGAACATCTGCGTTGAAAACACGCGTCTTTAAGCAGGGAGCGCGGGTCAGCTCGCGGTTGTAGCTTTGGCTGCAGTTTCAGCTTGAGAGTGAACGGAGTATAGTGGTGGCTCCCGTTTTTTCTACAGGTTAGCAGCAAACTTCACACTAGCATCAGCATCATGGTGAGCGTTGGCTCAGCTACGATTTGCCGGCGAAAAGGGAGGACCACTTACAATTTTCAGCGCATCAATCATCGGGCATATTGAACGGTCATATTAAAAGCTAGGTTTTCTTGTTGCTATGTTTTCTTGTTAAAACTAAAGCACAAGACACATAATCAATAATGTTCCCACGTCTTTTAGGAGCGTCGAAATTGCCCGAGTTCGACGAGGCAACACTCCATTACGTCGCCACGCGATCCCACTAAGATGGATGATTTGAACCCGGTACTAGCCTACAAAATCAACAGGTGCATCACGTGACACGTCACGTGCTATTGCCAGAAGGGTATATCAACACCATGACTGGAAATGCGCCTTTAAGTAAATGCGGGTCTGCGAAATGTACCTTCGCACAAGAATTGGGCGTGCTTACACGCGTGCGGCACTAACTAGAAAGAACACATGCAATGATAAAAAAAACAGCATGAAGTTTACAAAAAAGTCAGAGACTCTGCGTTCACTGCGCGTAAACAAAACCAGATACGAACAAAACCTTAAAAGCGTCTACGACATGTGCCATGCCCTGCATGCGTTACGTCGAGGCGTGTATTAGAGCCGCGGGGTGTCTTTTTGGGATTCTCGGGCTGCAGCACGTTTCGTTGACATTCGCCAGATATAAAAATGCCATTTATGAAAGTACTCTCCGGGACCACGGTTAAGCACAAACCAAGAAGCGGAATATGAAGAGTTCTTTTTTTTTTGTATCTCCTGAATTGGTAATTGTGACCTCATGTGAACTGCGAAGCTGCCCAAAAATTGAGGTTCGTTTCCGATAGCAAACAATTACTTGTTCCGACACAAAGGTTTTTTCAAGAATTCTTTGAAAAAAAAATCGCCAGATACGAAAAAACAATTTCGGACTACAGGACAACATATAACCAGCTAGAGAATATACTGCATCTTCTCAGCTGAAAGTCGTGGGTGTTGTTTGATATACGCAACTGCCCAAAACGTTTGCGGGTCAGTATTCAGAGACACTAAAAATTTAAGGTTCCGACATGGGTATCATTTTCAAAAATGCACAAAACTAAGAATTCGCCAAATATCAATCTGACATCTCAGACCACAGTACAACATCACTCAGCTACAGAATAGGCAGCATTTGTGTTTTCTGCACCGATAATTGTGCTCCTTTAAAATAGACCATATGCGAAATGTGAGCGCCATCTGTGTGGCGCGCCGAGAACTACGTCCGCCATCTTGTTAGTGGCGAGAAAACGAAACCAGAGACCTGACCGGCAAAGACCGCATGAAAACAAGCGACCGCGCTTCGTGCGGAAGGGGCGATGTCATTGATTGCTGCGAACCTCTGCGGATGGAGCGATAAAACTTTGATTCGTGCATGACGTGGATACAAACATGAACAGGTTTACTTTTTTTCCTTACTTGTATTTGTTACTTGAGACGCAGCTTTTAACAAAAACAATCGGTGACAACGCGAAGAAACATGCGGATGTCATCGCGTGGCGTGAAGCCGTTTACAACTATTAAATCTGGTCTCAAGTCTTTTCATGAGAGTTATACCAAATTTGTTTATGACCTTCTTTCTTTATGTGCGTTGATAAGTGTCGGCTCTGCCTTTTTCTTGATGCGGAAGCAGCTCAATGCATGCAGACAAGATCCCGGCTGTTAAGCGAGGCAAAAGATGTCAGTTTTAATATTCTACGCCACAACCATAACTGAATATGCCCTACGGCTAACGGTGGCTATGGTTGGTTTGTCGCAAGTAGCTAAAAGTTTGATATCGGCGGCGGCAGAAACTTACGTTGCGGACGTCGAATGAAGCAACATGGGCGGTGCCAAATTTATTTTACAAACTCCTTTTTCTTTCTTTTTTCTTCTTGTCGCAGCCAAGGTTGAAATTTTTTTGTGTGCAAAGAAGTTCGGGTGTACTTTTGGTACAGTCACTGCAGTTATTCTGTCAGGGTTGAACAAATCTTTATTAATAGCGCAACATCCGTCAACTGCGCTTTAGGTCAATGCTATTTAAAACCCATTTTAGCCCTTTGCAACGCTTGAAAAAATATTGCCCAGGGCACACTTCCTTTTAGAAGAACACAAAGCGTTCCACCAAAAAACCATCCTCCACTAACAAAAAAAAAAACTAGCATTGAGCCATGTATTCGCGTGGAGCAGTATACCGCTAAACTGTACGACTTTACGTATTCGCATCGAAAAAATAATTAAAAGTGTTCTCCAATATGAAAGGCATGACGACCTAGTCCTTTCGGAGGCCTGTGCACGCTGGCGACAAGCTTCCACAGCGAAGGTGTAGGACTTGTTCCGCTGCTTCGACGAGGTTCTCGCCCTAGCGTTCAGGAGGCCTCCGATAGTTTTGTGAGACAGTTGCGGTAGTTTGTTGAAAGTGTTCGTCCACATTATATGGTCACAAGGTGGAAAACAGTTGCTACGCCATCGCACATTGTTCATACGGCTGTCTCCGATGCCTCCACCGTGCTTCGGTACTGACGACGCTTGCCAACATTAAAATGGTGACGCTCTCAGTGTTGTCAGACCACAAAGCAATTTCGCATAAGGTCTGTTGAGCCCCTGCCAAAGAGGTTTGCAGGTCTTAATTTCCAGAGCACAAAACTTCAGGTCCTGACAAGCTTCAATTATACAAAGAGTAACAACATTATGCCAGATATCAAAATTTTATTTCGTACCACAGCAGAACACATACCCGCTACAATAGAGACAGTATTTGCAACTTCTCAACTGATCAGTGTCTTTCTGTAAATACATAACTGCCTGAAACGTTCACTGGTAAGTACCCTTCCAAAAAGATTACATGCTCCGACACGATGTATATTATGAAAAAAATAATGCCGAACGAATATATTTGCCACACATCAAAATGCTCTCTCTGACCAACAACAAGATAAGCCCAGCAACTGAATAGGCATCATTTGTATCTCGTCAACTGATAGTAGTGACTTTCTGTGGAATGCACAACTGCCCACAACGTTTCTGGGGCAGTCTCCAGGGCACAAAATAACATGCTCCGACACAAGGTATAATTTTCTGAATATCATGGAACAAATCATTTGCCAAATATCAATTTCCTCTCTTGGGCCACAGTACGACACGCACACACCAACAGAATAGGCACCATTTGTTTCTTCTCAACTGCAAAGTTGTGGCCTCATGTTAAAGGCGCAGCTGACCAAACATTTGCGGTCGGTCTCCAGAGCAGGAAATTACTTGTTCCGACATGAGAAATCACATAAAAAATATTATTCCAGATATCCAAAATGCTCACTCGGTCTATACTGGAAGACATACCGCAGCTCCGGAATACGGAGAATTTGTATCTTCTTAACTTATAGTTGTGTCTTTCTTCGAAATGCGCAACAGCGCAAACGTTCGTGGATCAGTCTCCTAGACAGACTGAAATTTTAAACTCTAACCAAAATATAATAAAATAAAATTCCGTGACGTTCCGCGACAATCTTGGTGTTTTGGTCTCGGGTGACTGTGGGTTGGAGGGAGGGGAGCCGTTTATAGGCCGGTTGTGATTGCTGCGTCCGGGGTTTTTACACGAAGCGACGAAGCCCTGACGCACAGACACTTAGGAAAGTCCCAATGACCGGTTGATGCTACCTTTTGTTGCTTTGATGTACTAGTATTCTAGGTGAAGCCGTTTACGCCAGTGTCGTTCCGGGCCCAGGATCTCGCTTTTGTCGAAAGACACGCTGTGACCCAGTTTCGCCGCGTGTTAAGGGAAGGCACTTGCTTGGACGTCGTTCTTCTTCACGTCGTATTTGTGGCTCCGGAAGCGTTCTGGAAAGTTCCTTGTTTCCCAGATGTTGGTGGGAGGACAATCGCGCGCGAACAGCAATAGATGAGTCCTTGGGACTTCTTCTTTCCAGTTCTGTTCTTGGCGACAGAAGGTCGGTCACGGACGGTGGACACTGGTTTGTAAGTGAGCGCAATGCCATGATTTCAAAGGACGCGTCCGATGGTCTCGATGACGTTTCTCACGTATGGCAGGCGCAGGCGGCTCGAAGAATCGGGGACTGTAGAGAAACGGGGACGGCGCTACTTCTTGTAGACTTGGTTAATAAACATTTTGGTGCAGAATTTGTTTTGGAGGTCGGCCTTGATCTTGCTAACCTCTTCCCGGAGAGACTCCTACATCCAGCACGCAGACATGGCAGGTCTCAACAGCGCAGTGACCAACGACATCTTGTTGATTGTGGGATGGTAAGAGTCATTGTTTAAGTATCTTCCGGTGTGCGTAGGCGTTCTGCACACCGAGAAGGTCAACTTCTCTATAGTCTTCTTCATGTTGATGTTCATATACGGAAGCCCACCGTCTCTCTCGTGTTCCAATGTGTACTGAATTGCAGATTCGGTCAGATTTAAGTTTTGGCAAAGACGGTCGATTTCAGTCTTCTTAAATGCGCAAAAACAGTCGTTTACATAACAAAAAAAATCTTCGACTTCGGTACAAACGAAGCAAGGACTTGCTGCTGAATATGTCCCATGAAGAGATTCGCCATGACGACGAAGTAAGCTGCTCTCTTCGCGATGCCACTTGTTTGGATGAGGAAGAGTCCATCGAATGGAAAGTAGGTGCCTCTGAGGCACAACTTCAAGAGACCGCCAGATCTCGTCAACGGACAAGCAGCTTCGGTGCACTAGACTCGTGTTGCTCATATGCGCCGTCCTAGCCATGGTCAACCCAAGCGGTACCGGAACACTGGTGGAAAGCTACACAACGTCGAACGAGACAAAAGCCTTGTCGGCGTGTTCTCCCTGAGCTCAAAATTACATGTTTCGATGCTAATTAGTAATTACAATTTTCTAAAATCACTGTAAGCCAAATTTACCAGATACCAAAATGTTCTCTAGGACAACAGTGATACAAATACACAGCTACGTAATAGGCAGAATCGTTATCTTTTCAGCTGAAACTTGTGTGTTTTGTATGAAATGCGCAACTGGCCAAAAAGTCCGCGGGTGAGTCCCCACAGAACAAAACTACAAGTCCGCACGCGACAAGGTATGTTTCAGAAATTACAAAAGAATAGAATTTGCCAGATATCAATATGCTTTTGTGATACACAGTGGTACACGTACTCAGCTACAGAATACACTGGATTTGCATGTTGTCAACCGATAATTATGGCTGCCAGTAAATGAGGCGTGGCCCAAAAATATTGCGGGTTAGTTTACCAAAGCAAAACAATTACGTCAAGACACAAAGTATAAAAAAATGTTTTGGCAGATATCAAAATTCGGTATCGTACAACAGTGAAACACAAAACGCGCTACATTAGGTAGCATTTCAATATCCTTAACTGATAAGTGGGGATTTCTGTGCCACATGCAAAACTGCCCAAATGTTTGCGCGTCAGTCTTCAGAGCACAAAATTACATGTTCCGAGCGATGTAGCATTAAAAAGAAATACGTAACAGGTAATTTGCCATATATAGAATAATCTCTCAGTTTATTGCACAAGATATAAACCCCGGGTCCAGAATAGACGTTTGCAGTCCGGCATCCAGGCCCTCTATATTGCAACTGGCGTGGGCACATGATCTGATAGCCAAGCATTGCTGTGGCATTCCCACGGCCTCAGCAATGCTCGACTCTCAGACAATCTACCTAAACCAGTAGCAAGATGGCAGCGCCTTGATGCCGTGCTCGCAAACGTCTATAGGCATCATTTGTATCTTCTGACATGAGTAGCCATTTTTAAGAAATCACAAAAAAGCGCATTCCATCTGAAACGTTTCAGACGTTCCGCTCCCGATATTACTATTTAAACACAATTTTGGTTTTAGCCAACATTTTTACCCTTTTCTCCAAATATTGTTGCAGTAATTTCTTTTTTTTCCTTAAGTGAGTGGTTCTGTTTTCCAAATGGGAGTACAATTCTGCATAAAAATATGGATTTAAAACAAAAATTTATTTGTAACGCTGTACCATTTTTACGAAATTGAATCGAAGCGCTTGCTTGCTGTTGCGGTGATTATTTCATATTTATTGTTAAGAAACAAAAAATGAAATCATCAAAAAGTGCAAACGTTAGACAGATCTGTATTTTGTTTTGATTATACTTGTTCCTACGCCTGCCAATTATAACGTCCTCTATTGGAATCCCTGAGGTTGTAATACAACTAAAACTATTTGAAGGTATGCAACACAATGATTCACAAAAATACTATATTACTCTAAAAGGTCAGTCTTCTTGTCTAAACTGCCGTCTATTGTAGCCCGAGGTTCTGCAAGCAAAAATACGAAACATAACTGCTTTAGAAGACGAGTTATTGTTTTTATTTTTGAAAGTTTCATCTTTTTCTTTCTTTCAAACGTCTTTATTTACAGACCAAATGAATGAGCGCCCTATGCGCTCTGCTGTATGGTCTTTTTATCTCGTCGTCTTATGTGTCCCTGGTGTTACCAGGGGCAGAGAGACGTCGGGCGGCGGCGATGATTGGCTCGTAGTGCTTGAGCAGCCTGGAGCCGAGTGGGGGCGCCTGCGGGTCCTCTAAATATCGGAGGATCGCCTGGAATGCCGCCAGGACACGACCAGGGTCAGGAGCGGATGGGGGTTGAGCCACTCAGTAAGAGTGGAGGGGGGAGGTGAGAGGGTTGAGAGCGCGCGAACGCGGGCTGTTGAGTGGAGCGGGCAGTCCCACAAAGATGGGGGAGACTAGCAGGAATGTGGCAGTGGGTACACTGAGGGTTGATGTGGACCTGGGGATACATCTTTGCAAGCAGGGAGGGAGCGAGGAGCGCTCCTGACCTGGCTTGCTGTAGAAGGGAGGTCTCGTGGCGAGTGAGAGGAAGGTGGGAAAGAGAGGGGAAGTCAAGGGGGTTAGCCTGAGTAGTCAGATAATGACGCCGTTGGCTGGCGTGCTCCTGCCGGGCTTCGTGTGAATCGTGAAAGGAGCCAGGTGTGAGCTCCGGTGGCGTAGGAAAAGTAGGGGCCCCGGCTCGCGCGGAGAGAAGTTTAGCGCGCGCAAGTCGGTGAGCCCTTTCATTGCCGGGTATGCCGCTGTGGGCGGGCACCCAGTCGATGAGGGGATGGTGGCCGGCTGTCCGGATAGAAATGGCTGCCCGATGAATCTGAATAGCGATGGCAGATGATGGAGATGAGTGGCGGAGAGCACGGATGGCTTCCTGAGAATCTGTATATATTACGATTCTGGAGGAGGGTACCAGGGTGAAAGTGTTAACGGAGGTTAAGCAGTGCAGTATAGCACAAAGTTCAGCGTGACTAGAGGAGCAGGGGGTCATGAAAACTTGTGTACCGCGTCGATGACCGTCGACATCGCACCATGCCGTGCTGAAGATTGGCGTGGAGTTATTGTCCACAGCCGCGTCCGCGTAGAAAACTAGAGCCGATGAAGAGCGAACAAGGAGAGAGTGGAGATGTCGGCGAGCAAAGTCGCTGCGGCGGGCTTGCGCTTTTTCACCCATGTTCCGAGGGAGGGGACGGGGTGCCGTGAGAGGGCAGAGCTCCCATGGCGGGGGTGGGGTGGGTAAAGGTAGGAGGTGGTCGATGTTGTAACCTAGCTTACGCAGTGTTGAAGCGCCCCGCTAGAGTGGCTCGGAGTCGAGTTTCTTGAGTTGCGATCTGGGTGGAGGCCAGGTCGTCAAGGCTGTTCATCTGGCTGCAGCTGGTGAGTGCATCGATTCGCGTGTATCTCGGAAGGCCGGTGACAATTCGTTGCAGTTCCCGATTAATTATTTCGAGCCGGAGTTGTTGGGTGCGGGTAAGGTGGTAGTACGGGTAGCCGTACATAATGCGGGACACCACGAAGGCCCTAGCAAAGATACGGAGATCATGTTCGTGCACCCCGCGGGAGCAGTGGGCTACCCTGTATAACAGGTGGTTCAGCTGTTTCGAGGTGCTGATGGTACGCTGAAACCAAGTCGCCGCCCGGCTGTCTTGGTCGAGGTGAAAACCAAGAATCCGGATGCTCGTGCGGCGTGAGATGGGAGTACCTGCGAGCGTGAGCTGAATGCACTGTTTTTCTGCTTCTTTTGCTGGTGTGCGACGACCGCCATGAATAACGACGAACTCCGTCTTGTCGGGAGCGGGAGCGAGGCCAACAGACTGGATGTAGTCGTGAATGATGTCGAGCCCAGCTTGAATGGCATCCTGTTGGTAACCGGGTGAGCCAGAGTGGGTCCACAACGTAATATCGTCGGCGTAGATCGCATGTTCGAGGTTAGGCACCTCACTAAGGCGGGGAGGAAGGCCAGCAAGGACGATATTGAAAAGTACTGGAGAAAGAACGGACCCTTGTGGAACGCCCACTCGGTTTGTATGGGTGATTCCGTGGGCTGTGCCGACGTGAACAGTGAAAGTGCGATCTTCGAGGAACGCCGCGATGAAGTTGTATGCCCGACCGGTGATGCCTAGCTGTTGTGCCATTGAGAGGACGGAGGAGTGCGGGACGCTGTCAAACGCCTTGCGCACGTCGACCCCTGCCACAATACGAAGATGCGGTGATGATGTAGATAGCGTATCGTGCTGGAGGCGGCTCATGACGTCCTGAGTGGAGAGTCCAGGGCGGAACCCGTATTGCGATGGGCTGAGCAGCTGGTTGGACTCAAGCCACCACTGCAGACGGGCGTTCAGCATGCTCTCAACCGTTTTGCAGAGACATGATGTGAGGGATACTGGACGTAGATTTGTGAGAGACGTAGGTGGTTTGCCGGGCTTCGGAATAGGACATACCGTCGAGTGACGCCACTCGGAAGGGACGCACCCAGAATCCCACACCAGGTTGATCTCCGTCAGTACGGTCTCTTTTAGGGCGGTGGGAAGGTTGCGAAGTTGCCCGACGGTGATGTTGTCAGGGCCTGGTGCACTGCGTGTGTTTGCCCTATCCAGGGCGGCCTCGAGTTCGTGGAGGGTGAACGGGGAATCCAAGCCGATGGGCTCGGGAACAGGGTGAATACGAGTGTAGCACCCAGGGTCATGCCGAGATGGTTGTGGAAAAAAGACATCAGACGCTCTTTCCGCTAGCTCCTCGAAAGAAACACCTTCGCGGAGGGCAACGGCAGCGGCAGGTTGTCTAGGTTTGCGGTCTCCAGGAGAGAGATGAAAGTTTCATCGAAATAATTTTTGCCTAATTTGAAAAACAAATATTGACTTAAGCACCCGGGTGAGAGCCCGCCACGTCTCTTTCCAATGGTCCTCCATTTCGGCTGTAATGCTAACAAAGGCGGTTCTCGCGTGATAATCGTACGTGTCGCCACTGCATAGAGACTTGTTGCGCCCTTCGTAGCCGATGTCAGCTCCCCTATCTCCGAAACTTGATGCATAATAGGCATAGACATCTCCTGACACGGACGACTTTTATTCAGGGAATAAGATGAACATAAAGCAGAATCTCTACTCTATTCTGTGTCACCTTACCACCGACAGCAATTCACGCTACGAGTAATCCGAGCCTATCCAGCGTTGTAGCATGCATCACGACACCCCGCGCCCCTACATTAGTCATCCCCTCTTGAAGGTCACATGAAACTAACACGTCACTGGATTGGCTACAATGCCGCGTAGCTTTTACTGAGCTCCATCGCAACGCGAAAACGTTTAGAGAAGAAAGGATGGACTGTAGGAGGAAGAAAAAAAGAAGGTTTCATTTCCAATGACCACTGGCCACAAAGCTATTTTTTTCTGTTGTGTGAAGTCGGTGCTCTTATTTTAAATATGTCGTCTCCCGGCTTTTGAGGCTTCTTTGCCTCAAATCTTCATACAAAATAAGCAACTAAAACGCGGATCCTTATGAATAGCTTATTTTAAATTTATAAATAAATATTTCGTACATCCAATGGCAATGGCAAAATGCAGCGCGTTCCAGGTAGCTTACGACATTCATCTCGATTTTTTGCATTTTCAGGAATCCTCGGCCGTAATAATCTATCTAATAATTTTGACAATCCCTTAGATGTTTTGAATAAGATAACGGCAAGCTCTGGAAATCCAGCATATGTCCGAACAGCAAGCGATTGATTTTGACTAGAGTGTTAACAGGCGGCAAATAATTGTTTATGTTGTTAAGTAAAGAAAAAACAACGGCAAGTTGATTTTTAGGTTTCCCCGTAAAATTTCAGGCTTCACGTATGTTAACCCGAAGTACAATCAATAGCTCCAGCTATGCTCTTTATACCTAAACATAAATTGCATACGAGGTTAAATGAAATGAACGATACAACCTTATAACGTGCGGCCGATTCCACTGAAAGGTTCAGTTGAAATGAGTTTTATCCTTAAGTATATCTTACATGTAAAACAATAGTATTTTACAGCACGCAACTTAAGCGCACTTCGCGCCATTTCTTGTATACCAACACTAGCTATAACACAAGGATATGCATTACGTCTCCCAGTTGCTGATTCCCCGAGCTATTTCCAAGCGGTAAAACCGATGAGCTTTTGAAGAGAGATGACGCAGAGCGACGGCGCTCATGTTAGCGCCGCCGCGTACTAGCGTCGCTCTTGGTGTGAAACATTCTAACACAACCTGTCAACGATTCTGATTCAACGTTGGCAGCGCTGTGTTGGCCCACTGAGTGAACACGTAAGAAGAGAGGGAAGCTACATGCCTCTTCTTCTAGGTGCAATTGGCTGTACTACGAGGAATCTGGCGAAATTCTAACTGTCCAGGTAATTTCTTTCAGATCGTGAAACTCACGAGTGCGTCTTGAATGCAATTTTGGAAACCCCACTTTGGTAAGAATATTGATTTGTTATAAACCCTTTATGTATAAAAATCGCCCCTTCCATCTACGATTGCAGAAAATGCAGACTAAACATGTAATGAATCTAGGATCGAGTTAGATGCCATCACCAGAGAAGCGCCGTTGCGGGTGCCGGAGTCAACTCCGCCACAATACCGACGAAAAATGACATATCAGAACAGAGTAAATCGAAATAAGTTGCACTGCGCACCCGACTTCCTCATAAAAAAAAAATCAAAAACAGCGCTGCAAATAAAAAAAAATAGTGTGCGCTTGAAAAAAAAAATATTCTGAAGCTCGCAGGTTTTTTGAGAGTGCTACGACTGCTGCCTGCTGGCGTCGGTCTACGTTTTATAACGTGATGTAACCCACGCGAATAACTTGGATTCCTCAAACGCGCCGATTGCCTGGCAAACGTGTGAAATCAATGAAGAGGCAAGAGCTGCATAATAGTTAGGCTTGCAATCGTTTTCAACCATTGACATGTCAAGCGCTGCGTAAGCATTCGGTCGGCACAGGCGTTCATTCATTGAAGAGACGAGCATAGCCTAAACACTCGGCTGCCACGCCTGCTCCAACCACACACATAAAAAAGGGGTGCACCTATTTCAGCCCTCTTCCAACATATACGACACCCCAAAAATTCACTTTGAGTTACAGCGCACTGATGTCCGGGCTGACGGCCCTACGATCTACGAGGGGCTTGGTGACGGTGCGATATAACACATTAAACATTTATAGTACGCACACAAATTGCATAAAAGACGACTAAGGTTTGAAGAAGGACCGAAAAATCCCGATTAGTTTTTTTTTCATTCAGTCAAAATTACATTAGTTATATTAACTATTTGTAGGAACTCGGCTATCACTCCGCTCGTGAACGTTGGGCTGAGAGTCGGTTCAAAAGTCAGTGCGCTGAACGTACAAATGAAGATTTGGGGTGATTATATGAAACTTGGGGTGTAAGAATATGCTTGGCACTTATTGTGAATTGATGAGACGAGCGCTGTGCAAGCATTTGGTTTGCACACGCGTCGAATCAGTGAACAGAAGAGCGCCTGCATAGGCATTCGGCTAGCGCCCGTGTTAAATGTGTGAAGAGACCAGCGCAGCCTAAACATTCGAATGGCAGTCGTTTACAAACATTAGGAGAGAGCGAGTGCTGTGTAAGCTATGGGCTGACACACGTGCTCAATCAGTGAACAGGCGAGCGCTGCGTAAGCATTCATCTGGAGCTTCTGTTGAATCAGTGATACGACGAGAGCGCCACCAAAGCAAACGGCTGGAAATCTTCACCCGTCAGCAGACAAGAACTTTGTAAGCATTTCAGCTAGCGCCAGTTTTCAGCAAGTAAGAAGACGAAGGTTACGTAAGCATTCAGCTGGCACTCGGTTTCATCATTGAAAAAACGGGAGTTGTGTGAACTCTCTGCTGGCACTCGTGTTAAGTCAGTGCGAAGGCTGGCGCTGCGTGAGAATTCGACTAGCACTCCTGTTCAATCAGTAAAAAAACAGGAGCGGCGTAAACTACCAGCCGAAACTGGTGCTTGTCAGTGAGAAGGCAAGCGCTGCAAGCAATACGTAA
>JAZHYW010018374.1:0-11365 GCA_037355805.1 Ixodes ricinus
TCATTTAGCTCACAGGCTAAACCAAGTGCGGTGGAGGATCGTTGGCCGAGTGTGTGGTGGCACCGCAGATCAGAGCACGTGGAGAAAGGCTGGAGCGCGAGCTCCGTTCAAAGCACGGAGCTCACGCTGCAGAACCTGTAGGGACTGAATCCCCTCGATGTGTTTGCGCCGGTCTTTCAAGTAACCTCAAATGTGCCAGTGCACGCGGCCCGTCTCTCGAGCGGCCCTTGGAGGTAAATGGCGGCCCAGCACTAAAATGACTGGCCCTTGAAAGCGAATGGCGGCGGAGCACGCGCTCGTGGCACGTGTCTTGTGCGTTTCCACAACAATGGTTGGCGGTACTTGTAAAAAACGCCTTTATCAAGGGGCTTTAGCAGGGACCCTGGGTTCAGTCGCCCATCTGCATCCTACCGTCGTGCGATCCTCTGCCACATATACTGCGTAATGCACGTTAAAGATCCCGAGCTAACAGTTGTACTGCACTTTTTATAATCTTCAACGGGTGACAATGTCGCCCTACGAAACTGCTGCTCTCTAAAAAACTGACAACTAATTTTGAATGCGCCGTTACATTGAATTTTTAATGTGTGTTCGCGTGTTCGCGTTTTTTTTTTGTCTACATCTTTGATTATGCGGCTCTCACTTGTGATGAAACAGACTATAGATGTCGGACTTCTGGAAAAATATTATATAACTAAGAAAATGGCACGCGAACGCAAAAGACAAAAGCGCACTTAATAAAAATAATTGAAATACTAGAATTGATTATTATTGTGTTTTCAAAGGTTTGAGCGCACCAAAAGCTATAAAAGCGAGCTCGATGCTTTGGATGGTGACCTTTTTCACTGGAAGTGTAGTTCAGGGCATTATGCTCGCACTTGTATGTTCCGCTTCGCTCGCACGATAAAACCAAATACTTTACTGGTAATGTATTTAGTGAAACAAAGCTTACCTTCTGTATATGTGCAATGCCCTCAGTTTTCGCGTGATTACACACTCGTTTGTCATTATTGTATTCGTTTCCCACTGCGATTCATTTCGTGCTCTTTTGTGTGCTACATGCATTAGAGACCAAGGTAACCCAGGAGAATTCTATTTCGCGGATTGTAAAAAAAACCTATGCAACTTGCCACGTGTGCCACAATCAATATAAAATATTCTAAGTTTCACATGTGACCGCTTGCCTGAGTAAACATTGTTGTTTGTCAAGAACAATTGCGATTGTATGAAAGCACGTGGGAAAATCTCATTCTAAGCACGCGACCGTTGGTACGCAGTGAATGCTCATAATCGGCGCCGAGATGATTGACAGGTGGAGTTTTTCTATCAACACAGAGTTAGAATGTTTCCTTCTTTCTGTTGTAAGCAATCAGGAGACAACTTACACCAACTGAGTACTATGAGTATTCAAACATAACGGCCTGAGCAGTATATATGTGTACAAGCTTTAGCTTTTGATGCACCCGTAACTTTCGATACGCTCAACGCTAGTGTAAAATGTAGGGCTGTTTCATTCTTAATCAGCGTACCATGTGCGTGCTTACACTATATTTTATACAACGCCAAACTCTACCCGTTTGCGTCTTTTTCATTTATGCACACTACTACTTGCGCGCATAAATCACTAAATTAAAACTAATACAGGATGTCACCAAAAATTTACAGGGTTATTTTCTCTATTGTAAAAAATAAACTACGCATCACCTAGCTCTCATTCTCCGCCCAAAGGTAGCGCTAGGTCACAACCAGATGCCAAAGCTTCATCCGGAACGGACACCTCTTTCAAAAGTTATAAGTGGTTTCCTGAAAATTTCAATGGGAAAATAGAGCCCATTTTTGACCGTTTTCGGTTTCTGGTGCCATAGAGCCCCATGTATTCGAAAACCCTGTCGGCCGCCATATCCCATTGAACTTTTCAGAAAATCACTTATAAATTTTGAATAAGGTATCGGATCGGGCTGAAACTTTGACATCTGGTTGTGACCTCTAGCGCTACCTTTGGTCGGAGGATGAGCGTTCGGCGATGCCTATGTTTATTCTTGCAATAAAAAAAAAAGCCGTAATTTTTTATTGTGACACTCTGTACATTGTTTAAACTATGTGCAAAAGCTATCCACAGACCCAGAATCTTTGCCTGGCCATTCGTTGCATTTATCACTGGATTCGTATTAAAATTATTTCTTATCATTTATTGCTGTGAGTCAATTGTTAACCTCGGCATTTTTTTTTCATTATGACTCCCGCACCAGTCCTACTTTCGGTTTACCAAACTCAACATCTAAACCTGAGTGTCATTTTTTTGTATTTTTCAGTCTCGTGGTTCTGGTCAAAATAAACACCCAGCTACCTAAATCAGACACCTGACCGCCCAAAAAATAGTTCATTTGTTTTGATTTTTTAGGTAGTTAATTCCTCAAGCTAGAATTTCGGAAACCCAAGTCTATCACGTCATCACGTTTTCCTGGAAATCTACAAAGAGCCAAACACATGCACGACAAAAGGGTCGTCGGCCCGTCATATTGCCACCCGCAGAGCCGAGAAAGCAACGCTCGGTCACGGACATCTAGAAGATTCGCGTTCATTCTTGCACCAGACGTCTTTTGCCCTGCTCTCTTGTTCTCGGAAGTGCCAGTTCATCATCGCTCCGAGCACGCGATGCTCGAACCTTCTTTGCCGAACTTTCGAGATAGTGATGCACTTCTAGATAACCAGCTGCCCGCGACCTTGTCGAGTCAGTCTCGCTCTCGCTCTCTGTTACGCTGCCGAATCGCCGCTTGCTTTTCTGCTGCCTCGACGCTCTTTCTCTTTACTTATTTTGTTTGGCACGAGTTCGCCAATTAAACCTTTATTTTTCAGTTCACTGTTCGTCCTTTCGTCACCTTCATTCGTGACAATATGAATCTGATCACATTGAAATTTGTGTAATTGGCCTCTGAAATCTCCGATAACTGCGCACAGGCAATTTTATATTTTTCAACGCGTCGGTTGTTTTGTTGTGCATGTGCCTCGCCGTTTGGCTCAGGACGATTTTCGCCTTTTGTTCTGCCCACATTTGCTGGAGACGTGAGCTCGGAGCGTAGGCAACTGGCCCCCTTGCACGAGAACTGGCGCAGCCGTGCGCGTTCCAAAGAAAGCTCGTGCAGAGAAAAACAAGCAAGGGATCAGGGATGCCAAATTCAGGGTATAGAAAAACACCCCACTGTATCGAAGCGCCACCACACACGATTTCTCGCATTGATGTACAGGCCTGAAGGCGATCCCACCGCCATCTGTTGGTTCAGAATCACACTAACCAAGGGTGGGGTTGCACCTTAAGCGCCAATTTCGTTGCGTGTACTCGCGCGCACCGGCGGCTGCTGGCTCGTTAAAAGATAGTGCGCCACGTATTATGGACACTGAAATGATTGGTTCAATACCCCTTTAACAACAACAGAACGGAACTCTTTGCCCGACCACATAATCACTGCTAACAATATTGATACTTTTAGAGAGCTGCTAAGCGAATATTTCGAATCGGTGTGGTTCTAATACCAATGAAATAAAAACGAGTTTCTAGTTTATTTGGCGTATGTAAAAGTTTGTTTCTTTGTATGTGTATATTATTTTTGAGTGTACAACTTTTGTTGTTCTTGAGTGTACTTGTTACTTAGTTTTACGATCGCAATTTTCAGCAGCCTATCCTTTGTGGAATGCCCTAGTGTAGGGTCTTCAAGGTATTAATCAATCAATCAAATAAATATGAAAGGCATACTTAGTAGTACTTAATGATAGCTAATCATTAGTAGGCCTATTTCATTGTAATTAGCGAGATTTACCAATCGACGCAGCGGGACTTGGTCCCCGGACCATGTGATCCGCAGCCCGACGCCTCTACTTGGTGTAACAAGGAGAGGGTGAAGGGGTGCGGAACCAGGTGGACAAAGTGTAACTTTCGGGGGCCTGCGGTAGAATGCGGCTGGCTCCACTCCTGAATAAAGTTCAGCGTGTCTTGATTATTCCGATAAACACGGGGAGCACATGCGTGTAATGTTCGTGCAGCGCTTTCAAAGCCACCCGAAATCCCCGTAACCAAGCATAACAAATCATATCCCGCGCATAATGCACGCATGACAAACAGATTCTGTGCTTCCCTAATTTATCAGAATGATCACCAATTAAATTTTTTTTATTCCTTTGTGTTTTCGATAGAGAAATAAGAGACGAGGGGAGGTTGAATGGCTTCGTCTCTGGAGTGCCATGTAAACGATTGGGCAACTTCCAGATGTTGGTTCTTGGCATTTTTTTTTCAAAGATAAGGAAATAGAAACAATCAGTGAAGGGCAAAGGGTGACGTTTTGGGTTTTATAGTTTTAGAAAGCTTTTACTTCGTGCTCATTAGCAAATAATAGGTAAGTACATACGCTTTTTCTTCTCGGCATTAGAAATTCCAGGCACATAAGGCGTTGAGCACTGCAATAAGAGAAGTTCGCAATATAACTTTGTGCTTAACGTAGGATCGAAAGGCACAAAGACAAGAAAAAAGGGAGCCAACGAATATGCTGTCTTTGTGTCCGCAATATATATTACAAAAATAACTAAATGATGTTTTTCTTTCTATCTTTCTTTTACAGGTTGTGAAACGACTCCTAAAGAAATTGGCTCGCTATGAGGCCACAGCTGTGAAACCAGAGAATCTTCCCGTTGACCCACGATCGAATCCAAGCTTGTATAATAACGTCTGGGTTTCATGGAATGACGTTTCCGTGCCAAATTCGAAGAGATGATATGTTTTTTTATTATTATTTACCGCTTGGCCATAGCCAAGTTCAACCATGATGTGTTCACCAAGCACCTATGATGTTGCAAAAACCAGGGGACTTAACCGCTTCGAGAACAAGAAACACGTCACACCTAAAACGCCATTTTCCACCTTTTCTTTTGTCAGGGACATTTTATAGTGATAAAAAAAAAGCGAACACAAAAAATAAATAAATAAAGAGGACAGCGCAAGCAAAGAAATTAAAGCGACGTGTCCCATGGCCAACATCTCTTCATGAATCGGAAAATAGCCCAAAAAGATGCTAGTTTCAGATCTTAGACAAAAATAAAATCGCGAAGTGATCAATATAAAGTTAAACTACGCCTTTCTGATACACATCTGAAGTAATATGTATGAATGAATCAATGTTGAACGTTGTGTGCATCGAAACGGTGACAGGTGTGATTCCTAAACGTCTAGGACTCTAGGTCAACAGTGGCATGTACCCACCTCTCACACGAACTATGGTCTCACAACCATTAGGTAGTCATTGCCATCTATACGAGACAAGTTAGATCAACATGTAAATATAAGCCATAAATTCTCATGCTAAATTAAATTAAACAACAATCTTAATTAAACAACTTTCCACGCGAGCACTATTTTTTTATTGGTCCCTTAAAAGTAGTTTCGTATTTGAATCATAAGTTACAATATTGTGTTAGTGTCATTGTAAGTGTCCTTCTGCGTACACTAAGAAAACACGACCCTTGTTTACATGGGATTGTACAAGGAAAGTTATATACAACGCATTCAGCAACCACTTTATGTCGACAACTGCAACCTTGGAGCTGGAGCATCATTAAGGTGCGGCTGTTTTTCTCTCTTGGCTCTTGCTACCATCCTTCTTGCAGAAAAATATAAATTACTCAGTAATTTATTCACTAAATCAACTCTTTCCTATTATGTTGCTTGTTATTCGGCTGCTGCATGCAATGCATGATAGCTATGTCCTTCCTCTGGGACGCCATCTCTGGTTTTTGTGTTTCGCTTTGGTACAAAATATTGCTAGCTCCTGCGTCGCCCTCTTCAGCAGTTTTGCAACGTTTGAAACAGGTCACAGGGTCCTTGATTTTCAAGAGATGTCCGGAGGATCAGTGCGCTCTTGCATTCTTACTGAAGCTAACTTTGATTTAGCCTTGAAAAGTGAAGCGTGCCAAGGTCGAAGAAAGTTGACCTAGTTGGCCGGCTGCCAAACACTTGTGCCGAACTCGCAACGTAACCGTAAAAAAAAGAAAAAAAAGTTGGAAGAAAAGAGGACTTTGAGACGATTCGATAAGAATGCAATAACTGCGAAAACGTCGAAAAAAAAAGGCACAAAAGGAGAACGTGGCGACTTTAGACACGGCGTGGCGTGCTTAGAAGGCTGAGGCTAGTGCACGGTACAAGATGTCACCAGCGTCTCAGCGAAGTCTTTCGGTAATCCCTAGAAAAGGGGCGGGTAAGAAAAAGACCAACAACCTTTACGGAGACAAACTGGCGGACATCAGGGATTTTATAAATATTCCAATTAGCTAATTACTTAACTAAAATTTACTAACTTTCTAATTAGTAAAAATAAACATATGGTTCGAATTAGAAAATTGGAAAGTATCTTCGAAAAACCCCTAAATCAATTCATTTTAGAATGATGTAGACATTTTCATCTTATACTTCGTTTCGCCTTAGGTCCGAGCGCGGCCGATGTTATGAGCCGAAGGGCCAATCAAATAGCGTAAAAAGCGCAACGTCATGGCGTGCTCTCTGCGCTTGACTAGCCGGCGGAGGAGCAGTGCACAGAGAGACGGCACGGCGAATACCGGCTGGTCCAATCAACTACAGAGAGCACGCCATGACGTTGTGCCTCGTTCGCTGTTTGATTGGCTCTTCGACCCATAACATCGGCCGCTCTCGGACCTAAGCTGAAACGAAGTATGGTGGTTGCCTGACCGGCGGATAGAGGGAGCTGACGTACTCGCCGCCATTAGGTTGCTCCAACTTGGATGGTTTTTGTCTCAACGTGCACACGGCTGTGTTGCATTTTTATGTAGTTTTTGCTTAATTTTGCGATATAAATATTTCCATTGTAGCACAGAACCAATGAAACACTGGTTTTGAGCCACTCTGAAGATTAACGAAATGGTTTTCGAGCCTAAATTGCTGGCTTTTTTACGAACATCTTTGATGCATCAGGCGGCGAAACGACTGAACTGATGCTCAGGGGAACTTACCGTCGTCTGCGGCCGTACCCGATGATTCTAGTTTCCAGAAAAATATACCAATAAACAAACTGAATGTGAAGATGCCGGTCGACACTTAGATACGCAATGTGCTGGATCGGGAAGGACAGATGAACTCACGAGTTCACTACTGATTGTTTTGTTTTCGTGGACACTCCACGCAGACAAAAAAGTATCGTACAATTACGCAGATAACTTGTAGCTTTATAAATATTTCGACAGTGCCGCCTAGGCTGAGTGGAGCACTTTCTTTAAATAACAGCCCTGCAAAAGTATTCATAAGCCACATTTTACAACACTCGCCTAGGAAATAAGCTATTTTTTATATGAACATTTTCTTACGGCGTACACAATTTATGATATAAGTGACGGGGCCGTCAAATTAAGTCTGACATTCGTCTTCCTTAAAATTGGCCAAATAAATTAAAGGGCGCTGAAGTACCTCGGAAAGTTTGACTGAGGTCTAACGCTAGGTCCTACTTTATGAACCTGTGTCAAGAGGTCTTTATTTGTTTGACCAGATGCGCTTTGCAACTTTGCGAAACCGGCGCGCGTGAAGGATCCCCGGACATGACGTCATGTGCGTAACGCGCAGGCTGTGAAGCTGTCTAGGTGGTGTTTGTTTACCGCGTCCGAGAAGGCAACGTTACTAGATTACCTCAGTTGTGGAACTCTCGTGGAGGGGTACCCCCCATCACTCACTTCAATCCGCCAGCCGTCGTTCGAAGCGCCATGTATATTTTTGTTTCATAACTGCGCGCTTCAAAGAGCACAGCTGAAACGCCCAATGGCGATCACAACGCCACCATTTTTCCCGCAGCGGTCACTCGAGGAACTACCGTGACGTCTATTTTGGCTTCAATCGGCCATTTCGGAGCCGAAACAGATACGGTGGAAGAGGTTACAGGGGTGCCTCCCCCGTATCCCCAGCGGACGCACCGCGAGATATCACCGAATTTAAGATGCGCCTAGGTCGGGACGCGCTACCTGAAATCACCGCTGAAGCATGGTTGTATGAAAACAATATTAATTGTGCTGAAAACCTTGCAAACTAAAAATTTTAGAAAACATCACGCGCCCCCCATTTTGTACTATACTCCAATAAAAGTTACTACAAAAAAAAGTTTTTTCCGTTGGTTTTTACGCGTCTAGTAACGTTGAAACGAACGCATCCCGATTCAGTTACCAAAGCAGCCGTCCGGCGGCGCGTCGAGCGACGCCGGGCGAGTCGTGGTGAGTGAGGGGGTAATGTTCGTGCATGCAGTGTCTATGAGCAGTTCCGTAACTGAGCTAATCTAATAACGTTGCAAGAAGGTGGTCCCTCAATTTCCGCCTGATGACGTCATAGAAGTGTCATGCTGTCACCGGTCGCGATCCTGGCATTGTCCAAGCAGCTGTGGTGTACGTAGCAGACGCCTGTTCTGCTGTAGGTCGCTCTTCACTGCGACAGTCCACGGAAAGCTACGGCAGCAGGGAGTTGGGACGCCTGAGACGCCGTGACGACAGTGACACTCGCGTTCGCTTGGGCTTTTCGCCAGCAGTTGTACGACCAACCGCCAGGATCGCGACGAGGCTACATCATGACAGAGCCGTTTATTGGGAGAGTTTGGCCATACAGTGGTTTGAATAGGCGAGCATCTCGGGGCCAACCACAAGCTGTGAAACAGCTCCTAGCGGTGGTCGCGAGCTCTAAATATGTGACACGACTAATTTAAGCCGTTTTCAGCGTCGCTAGAGTGAAAAGGTATGACTCTCGGTGACTGAAAACTTGGCTCATGTGAGGTTGTCGCCACGTCCATATTCAACGGTAGAATAAAGGAACGTGCGTTCTAAACCAGAGCAAACTGGGTGGTTGCAGTGCGGAGCCCGACTATAGCCCGATTCTTCGTGTAGCTCCTTTTTGGACCCACTCATCAGTGCGTCAGCAAGTTCCGTGGTAGACTCTTCGTGCGCAACACACACAAGCCAAGCAGTTCGCACGGTGCCTAGCTCGCTGCTCCTTCGCTTGCCGCTTCGGCAAGCAAGAGAATTACGCAACACGTGGAAGTGGTATTTTTACTTCGACCAAACATGGGCTAACGGCAGAGCCTGCAAGCGCGAGCTGGTAGCTTCGAAAGATTCTTCCCAGTACGAACACTCGAAAGGCGGAGCAGGGAACAAAAGAGCGGTGCTCGCGCTCGCGGGATTGCATGACACCTCCGCGAAACCGAGTGTCAGCGTAGAATCGTTCTGTATCAGCGGAGATCCCGACGTCTCTCCTCGATCAGATTTGCGCTCACTTACCAGTCATATTTTTGTCCAGAAAGAAGCGCCGAAACGGGACTACTGTCTCGATTATTGGCTCGATTTGAATAGATCCTTGGCAGCCGCCGTCAACGCGTCCACGCCTTGGTCACCCAACGATCATTGCTGCTGATTTGCTATTGACGCCATTGTAAACGAGAGGTCGAGATTGAACGATTCTATTTCACGATTTAAATGTCGTTTGCAATATTGTGACGTCGCGGTTTGCTGATTGGTTGACGCGTTGTCGCATATTTAGTTTACGCTTTACCCGCGGGGGAGGCATTTGGCAATGGCGGCGGCCCTTGCTCCGCCTATTGGCCAAATCTCTCCCAATATACGGCTCTCCATGACACTCCGGCTTCGCGACCACTTTTGATGTATGGGCGGGATAGGACGCTAAACACACCAGTCGGAGACGCGCTTCAGAGCACCATACCTAAAGTACCTTACACCGTGCCCTGATACCACTGCCCCCTCTCGAGAGGATCAGAGGATGCTCTTGCTCGCTCTGATCGGAGGCATACATTGGGACAGAGAGACAAAGTCAGCTAGCCCTTGTGTACTGTCCTTTCATTCGGAGCTTGGCAGTACGGCGTCACCGCAAACTAGCTCCACAAGAAAGCAACACGAACCTGCTCGCCACATGGTTACGGACAGAAGAAAAATGGCGGAGAAGTCCTCCCGTTGTTCCGCTTCTAGCGCGAGCTTTTCAACTGGGCATCGTGAGCCTCCAGAAAGCACGGTAGAAGGCAACGAGCGCGGTTGTTGGAGGCCGGGCTTTCGAGAGAGCGACTCCCCTGCTGGTTGGTTCAATGACAGAATGAGAACAGAGGCGCGTTTCTCGGATGCCCAGCACGCGCTCGTCGCTCCCCGCCGTGCATTTACTGCGCGCAATCTCAAAGCTCGCGCGGCGCCGGAGTGTCGCCAAAGGTGGGAAGCTCGCGCTGGAATCGGGACTTTTCAGAGACCTCCCCGCCTTCCTTACCCTATCAGTAATTATAGGCCACCATTTTTTGAATCTCTAAAATCTCGCTTTATTGCTGTAAAGTTGACGTCTTTCTAAAATCCAAGTGAACACAAAACAAGGGCATCTTTAGTCGATCCCGTCAGCGTCGCCCAGGGAACGAAGTAATTGTTGTGCAGCGCCGGATCCCCCCGTGGGTCGGCGGGAACGTTGGCAGGAGGAGTTGATGAGGCTGTGTACTTCCTCAGTTTTTCTTTAAGTAACTCGAACACCTGAAAAAAAATTAAAAGAAATTTTGTTGTTTGTCATTTGGACATCAAAGTTTTAGCTTATTTCGTGCGAATAAGTGCATGCGGCAAAGACGCCGGATTCTGCGGACTAGGCAAGCTAGTGTGACTGACAACGTATCACTCCTCGAACGAAGAGTTTGTGGCATCAGCCCATAAAAAAGGGCCGAGAACGATTCCTGAAAGCAAGAAGCGGGAACGCATGAAAAGTCACACCCTGGGCTTCTTTAAGCTCTTAATGACTGTACAAGTTTGGTTGATCTTCGTCGCTCCTGCAACCTTTTTCCTTTCTTGCAGATGAGTTTTTTTTTTACCAAAAATAAATGCCACAAGCGCCCACTGTGCCACTTCTTAATTTGACACATTAGTTGTAGGTAATGCTCGGCTCGTAGAAAAATCTTATTTTAAAATTTTTTTAACCTGGTAATGTTAATTTGTCAAAGTTCCGCATTGCATCATCACTGCAAGCATATCATTCACGCAGTGTTTGGGCTTTCTGCAATGCGTTGTTTATGTGGGCCCTAAAAGCAACAACAGGGTTTTGTGAACACAAAGTCGGGGTGCATACGAGCTGGTGGAGGTTACTAGATTTAAATCAACCCCGAGATTCTAGGAAAAACTTTTTGCTTCCTTCAATCTCGGGGTTTAGTTGTGGCACGATTTAATTTCCTGTATTGTCATTGTAGATTCATAACTACGGTCAGAAACGATGTTCTAATGTCCACTAAAAAAGAACTGATACCACAAAAAAAAAGCTTCTGTATTTCAACCATGAAGAAACTCTTTAAACTGGCCGGCAAAATATTTATTA